>JAVSBS010002608.1:0-148501 GCA_033124195.1 Coracias cyanogaster | reverse complement strand
TCTGGAGACTTTCAGACCCATCTGGACATGTTCCTGTACAACCTGCTCTAGGTGATCCTGCTCTGGCAGGGGGGTTGGACTAGATGATCTCCAGAGGTCCCTTCCAACCCCTGTGATTCTATTGGACATTGGTCTTGTGGAGCATTGTTCTTGCTGCTTCCTTCTTGCAGTATGTGGAACACAATTTTTCCCCTTGTATTCTACTAGTGAAAGGAGCCATATAAGAAGATGGCATGAGAAAGAGTTTGATAGGTAGAATTAGTGGGAAAAAAAATAATTTATGGTTAGCTTGAGCTCTTCATGCATGACACAGAGACACTTTTCTGCTAAATCAGACTTGACTGAACACTTGCAACAGGCTGTGAATGCTCTGATGTTTGACAGCTCCTGTTTCAGGTTTCCTACATGAAAGCATGATTCACTACGAACTGATCCACCCCTGAAATTGAATCTTAAAGCTTTCTGCAAGTACTATGCTACACTCTCGTCATGCAGGGGGGAAATAGTCTTTCGCTCATTCTGACTGTGAAATGAGCCAGTGCTGTATGATTACCCTTCAGTTTGACTCTGGGAAGTAACTTGAACCTCATCAGATTATGAGTTGTTTGGTTTCCTTGTGTAGGTGCGGACTCTTTTCACAGGCTTTCTGAAGTGTTGCTGTAATTGCTGATTTGTGTTGATTTTTCTTTTCACATAACACCATATGCTGCAGTTGAGAGATGTGTTCATAACTTGTTTTCACACAGACTAAGTCCTGAATCACACACACGTTGGGTTGCTGCAATTTCCTTTGACAGTCAAGAAAGCCTGTTACAGTTGCAGACTCGTTAAAAGGCAGACTTCTTGTGAAAACCAGTAGACAGAGTCTGTGTAGCCTAAACAAAGGTGGAATAATACAACAAATGTGTAAATGAACTTGTGATAGTTCCACGTTTGTGTCAGTTCACGCAATGATATAATAAAGGTTCTCCCAAAAAATGAATTTAAAAAAATGCTTTAGGTGAAGTGTTTCTATTTGCTTGTGGAAAGAAGTGATACAGCAGTGGCAGTGGGAGGAAATTATTGCTTCCATGAAAAAAAATATAAAAAACTCCTAAACCAAAAACAGTTCTCATTAATTTGCAGGAGGATGAGCATTTATGGATAAGAATACAGAAAATTATAGGTAAGCCTTAGAAAAGCAGTATTTGGAAATGATTCATTTGAAGTTGTAAATCAGTAGGGTGAGATTTCTGTTTGTTACAGCTCACCATGTGTCTGTCTCTACTGGAGATTTAGAGAAAAATAAAGGACGTATCCAAGGCTAGCCACTGTCAGAGATGGGACCTGAGGCTGGAGTTATATCCATTCTCCCAATACCCACATTCCTATAGCTCTCCTGTGTTCTACCATTCTCTTCATCATTGTGTAGACACAAGCTGTTTTCTTTAAGTCAGGTCAATACCTTGGCCATTATCAAAACAACTTGATGAGCCGGAAAGTCATGTTACAATGCTTTTTCAAACTTAAGAGAAATAAATTCAATAAAAGTGCCTCAAATCTTTTGGGAGAAGCGACAGTCTAATCATTTAAGCAACGTGTTCATTATGAAACCCCAGAACTTGTCTCACTGGGGGCAGGAGGAGATATATTTGTTATTGAGCTTTCTTTTCTTCACAAATTCAGTCAATACCTGTATAGGCAGAATGAAAATGTCCATTATTGTGGGACTGGCTGTGTAACTGTGGTGTGCATGATAAGAGTGTACTTACTTGTGGAAGTGATGTTGCCATATATGCAGTGTTAATTTTCTCTGCTTGCTGCTTTAGCTTCCTTAAAGTCACAGAAAGCTCAATTAGTTCTTCCTGAGGTGTGCAAAAAAAAAAATCATTAAGCACAATTGGCTGAGTTCTTTTCAGTTATTTAGCATAATTACTGTGCTTTTTCCTTCTGAGTATGTTGCAGTGATGCAGGTAGAGATGCTGACGAGAAATTCTGTTCCACCTGGGTACAACATTGCTGACCACTGGGAATGACGTATGGATGTGTAAAAGGGAACATAGTGCTCATACTGTTCACTTGTTAGGGTTGTTAAGCCATTGTATTTTCCACTGAAAGGAACATTTTTAGCAGCTTAAAGCTTGGACTCCTGTTCCCCAAATTCTTGTTATCTGATGGTCTGATTCATCTTGTAGGAATGGGTGGTCTTTTAATCTCTGAACCTCCAGCTCACTTGAGTGCCCTGACTTCTGGAAGAGCTGAGAAGTCAGTGCCTTTCTGAGTCTTCTCTAGTGTGTGGCTGTAGAGCATAGGAATGATCTCTTCTCCTTGCTCCTTCTCAGAAGTGAGCCTTTTCTTGTATCTCAAGTGCAGTATGGGAGAGAAAGGGTATTCCGTTTTGTGAAGAATTTTGCTACTTCAAATCTTTTTTATTCTGATACAGAGTTAAAGCTCCAGCTTCTGAAATTCTCTGTGAAAAATGAAACTGCTGTATCTGGCTTGGAATAGTTCACATAGCTGATTGGTAGGGAGATGCGAGATGGAGCACTGGGGAGCTGAGCGAGCAATGGAGAAGTCAGGCACTGAAGAGCCCTGGAAGTGCCCCTCTACAGCAGTCTGCCATGCGGAGGGACATGCAGTTTTGGTATCTCCCATTACTTTCTTAGAAGGATGGCGGGAGCTTGGTGTATGAGGGTTGCAGCAAAGGTGACTGAGGATGTTCGCTGTCCCTTCCTCCTCCTCTATTCCCCTCACTCCCATAGGGTGAGTACCCAGATGTATCAGCTGAAAAGGAGTTGTGGTGCAAAATTCCCAGTCACAACGGGAGAGGAGGCCAGAGGCCTGGGGTTAGCTACAGTGCAACTTCAAGATTGCATCAGAGTAATAGCAGTCATCTTGCATGCAGGTACTATGTCATGGGTGCGTTTTTATTTCTGCAAAGCGAATCTGTTTTCCCAAACTGCCATTTTCTTCTCATGGTAGGTATTATTTATAGAGATAGTACTTTGCTCTTTATTAATCTATTGTGATACTGTCCTGTGATACCTTAAGCGTGCCTTCTTCATGAGTAAACTAGTTCATTTTTGACTTCCAAAACGTGCAGGTAGGAGATGCTTACAGTCTTCCACTGCCTTCTCCTTTTAGGGAATTTTGTGAAGTTACTAATTTAGTAGTAGCAATATAGCTAGTTGTGATGGTATTGTTTCTGACATGTCTCTAGTCTCTTCTGGTATAAGATAAAAGTTAAGGCCAGGAATGAATTTTCTCCTAAAATAAGAAAATATTTTTTTAGACATAATGTCTGGTTAGCTGTTTACTTCCTAGGAATGTGTATAATGAAAATATCTGTAGATACTCTAGCATGCATACCAGCTATCCTATATCTGTTAAAATATCTGATAAATTAAAGGGCATTGAATCCAAAATCATATTCTGGAAGTTTAAGGTATTTTTCAGAAGAAATGCAATCATACCACGAGATTAAACAACTGACTTTCAGCTCCCAGAGAAGAATGTTGTGCTTTTGAGAATCTTATATAATGAAAAGCAGAACTTAATTGCATTCTAGTGTCACATTAAGAAATTCTAATTAAAAATAATGGGAGTCTAGGTGTAGGGACAAATGTTGAAGTTTTTGCTCATAGGACTTCTGATTTTTAATGCCATTGTACTTATAGAAAATTTATAATCTGCTAGATAATATTATGTTCAGGATTTTTCTAATGCTCAATTTATCAAGGGCACTGGCACTGAATTATTTTGTATTTTATCCCAAGTACCATGAGGGTAAAAGACAAGGTTTCTGTCATGGACTGACTACTGCAAAACCATAATTCATGACTCTGCTCACTGTTTGGTGTTTTTTTTTTTTTTTTTTTTTCCTTTTTCGGAATTGTTCTCTCTCTCTCAGGTCGTATATTTTTTAACATTTAATCAGCTCCTTCAGAGGAAAGCCACCATATTTTCTTCTTGGCTTTCTGTATGACCTCTGGCAGTCACTTAGCTCTTCTGTTCCTTGGTTTAATTACATGTAGAAAGGTGAGATAATTCTCCCCATTGAGAAATATTTTCAGAATTATCCTTTTACAAATAAAAAAGTTCCAAGGGGTTAGTGGGGTGAGTCAGAAGGGGGGAAGCCTGCTGATTAATGAAAAAACAAAACCCAACTCTACTGGCCTGCCAGCTGTGCAGCTTCACTTGTGGTTTACTGAAGTTTCCAGTTTGAGCAGAAGGTCATATGAAACTGTGAATGGATTTTGAATTGTGTCTTAGATATTCTCCTCAGCTTCTGCCAAGGCTGAATATGAAGGATCCAGTCACTGGTTCCATTTATGGTATTTTTGTAAGTTTATTACAAAAAAGGGACACTTAAGCTTTCTGTTTATTCACTTTACATGAACCAATCAGGAATGACAGTAAAACAGTCTGTGCTTATCATTTCCCCTTATATTATGTTTAAGTGAAAGAGTGATTCAATTGGATTAATTAATCTTACATTTAATTAGAAGTTGCAACCATATTTGAGGATCTAAGGTAGGCTTGTGTTTGACTTTGCTGCCTGAGTTACTGGCAGTATAAGAGTAGAAGAGAAATTGAAAGCAATGATGAGTCTGTAATTTGCTATGCAGGAGCCTTTTGCTATTTGTGTACCTGGGCAAAAACAGAACACAATTTATGGCTCTAAAGTATTCCCAAGAAAGCAGAGAGCTGTTGAGACTGCAGAAATGCGGCTTTTTTTGAACATTTAGTTAGTACAGCTGTTAACAGATTGGTGAAATGTAAATGTAACTGATTGTTTTAATCCCGCTAAACATTTTCTTTGGCTGATCTCATGTATTTTGTGCTAAAATGGATTTTAAACATGAATATAAGCAGTCAGCTCCTTCCAGATCACTGCAACTGGTACTTTGTGCAGGCAGAGGCATATACAGCAAGGGCCAGAAGAAACTGGGCTAGATATTGATTTTTGACTCTCATCTTTCCTAATAATCGATCAAGAAGAAATGTGAAAAATTCTACTTCTAAGTTGTTATTATGAAGTATTTCTCAGGATAGTACAAGATTTTGTTAAGAAGGGGCTATTCATTTCTTTATTTTTACAAATAATATAGAAAAGCTGCGTTCAGATAGCAAGCCAACCTTATAGACTCTTTCCAAGAATAAAATATGTGGATAAGGGGAATATTTTGGATGGTATTTCCAAAACGGCATCTACGTTTTGAAACCTAAGATTCAAGGAGCAAGTATAGTGTTGAAACTCTGAAAGCACTGTATGACTAATATGCTTGAAGGGTCCAGACATACTAACTTAAATTGCCTCTCTTGCCCTTGCACAGCAGATACTGCCACAATTTGATTGAACGTTCTTCCATCCTTCATCTTAGACTTCTAAGTGGTGGTATTTATTTAAGGTACTCAATGATTCCCCGAAGCCATGAGAAATGAGATCGCTTTGCTGTGGTTCTAGGACTTTATCTGAGAGGATTTCTGCTGGAGGTCCTTGTGACTATGCTTACTGCTTCAGTTGTACCTCTGCAAAAGTGACTTGGAAAGTGGCTAGTGATCTGAGAGGTGAGGATAGACTTCACGCTCTCTCCCTGTTTCCTGATGTGTAATGAACCTTGTCTAGGAGAAGTCTAGCTAGAACATTTGACAGTTAACGGAATGCTCATGGTACCTGGAGTTTGGCAATCTTCTGGAGTTCCTTGCAAAAATGTAAGTAGTAACAGGAAAGGCTGCCTAAAGCAACAGTGTTCAGTGAGGCAAAAGTGATCTACTGGTGCTTTCCATTCTGCTTGCCAGAAAGTTGAAAGTGGCTTGTGGTTTGAAACATGGCCAGAAATTAAAAGCTTCTTCCTTGTGCTCCTGAGTGCATCTGACATTTTTTGTGTCTCAAGGAGAATGTGCAGAAAGGCCTTTGCAGTATTTCAGATATCCAAGCAAGTGTACCTGGCTACAGGGAGAGCTGGGGAGAATTTCCACTGTACAATGCTCGGGAGGAAGCGTAGCTGGCAGTCAAAGTCTGCAGCCCTCAGGTTCACCGCGTGTGCTGACTGGGCTGAGAGAAGAGAGCCTCCTCCCATAATGGCTGCACCACTGCTCATCGGCTGAAAGGGGAGGTTGGGTGCTGGCGGGAAGACTGACCTGCTGGCAGATTGTTTTGATGGATAGTATAATATAGTAACCACTTAGTTTCACCAAGGCTTACCTTTGTCAGGCTCTGCACCCTGTATCTGGCCATGTACCTTTAGAGTTGTATCAGTTTGTGTTAAAATAGTTTAGCCTTTTTTTCAGCCACTGGTTGTGCTTTTGAAAGAATTCCTTCATAACCACCTCCCTGTGCTATGTCAATCCTTCTGAATCCTGAGCAGCAGTTATGACACCTTGCCTCTGCTATGACACAGATTGCTTTCATACATAAATTAAGCAGGTTACACAGAGTGATGAATGGCATATTTTAATGTGAGTCTCTGCTATATTGTCAGACAACTGCAAAATAGTAATTTACAAACTCCAGAAAGATTCTCCAAAGCTAAGTAAGGTAATAGTAAGTGTAGCTTTCCCACAATAGTTTTGGTTGAAATTTTGTTGATAATCCACCTGCAGCGGGTGGATTTGAAATTGTAATAAAATGTGATTGTTCTGTACTCGTACTGAAACTTCACAGCATAACATGAAAATGTTTGTCACTATTTTTGTTTGTCTAAATAGAAAAATCTGTTTGTTTTGTGTTAGGATGTTGATTTGGTGTTTAAGATACTGGACTATTTAAATATTTGATATTAATTCCTTTACATTTTATTAATACTATAACTGTATGTTTTTCTGAAACATTTATTTTGACTTATTTTTAACCTGCACAAGCATTTACAGGATTTTGGTTATACATTTTAGGAAAACAACCTGAACTTCAATAGTACCTCTGAAACATGCAGTGGGTAATTGGTAAATTTAAATTACTTTACCAGCCTGCATTTTATAATGCATCTACACTGCTTTTGTTTAAAGTTAATTCCATGTGGATTTAGCCTTATAAGCCCCTGGCAGCTGCTGTATTATCATGATTCATTTTCTCTTCTTTATTATAGTAGTTACTATTTTAATATTTTAAGTTCATTAAAATGCAAGTTTAAATTGCCTCCTGGTCATTGTGGTTGCTGTGCAAATAAACAACTAGGTTTCCCCTCCCTGCCACTCTCTTAAGTCCAACTTTGTGGACTTCACGTATCTGTTGTTTCATTCTACTTTCCTGCTTAACATAGAGAATATTTTCTGTGCTTAAGCTGACTGAAAAGTTTGACTGGGAGACTGTACTGCAGTTTTACCTGCCTATTTGATTTGCACTTAATGATTTCTTTGGTGAAAGAGGATGTAGGAATCTTAAATGCTTTCGACTTTGCGGCTAGTTTTGCTAAATAAAGAATTGCTTTCTTTTCTTTAGTAATCTGATCATTTAGGGAGTAGAAAACCAAAGGAGTGTCCTAGCCGGTGGTCTGTGGTACCTTTGATTTGGGAAGGCTCTTTCAAGGACTAAAAAGAGAGTTGACAGAAGCTTTTTTAAATGTTTGTGTATTTATTTAGGTTCACAAACCAGGTCCTCAGATCTACAACCCTTCTTGGGAGTGTTGGATTTTGGGCCTCTAGGAGGTGAAAAAGCTGATCTTATTAAAGCATTGGAATGGTCGTCTTTGTGAGTGGAAGCTTTCCCTTTTGCTGCGGCTATGCTTTTAATGTTTATTTAATGACCAATTTAACGCTGACAGTCAGAATTGATGTGAGCTGCCTGTTTTGCTCTGGTTTAGGGAGTACACATGTGCTCTGTGCTTTCTTGCTTGAAAAGGGTGAGATGGCCTTGAGAACTGAAGCACGCCAAGAAACTTGCCAAGGAGTGAAGCAAGGCAGGTACTATTCAGGTATCCCATGGGAGACAGCCACACTTGGGCTGTGTTAGAATCATTATTAGGGCTTAGCTGGGAAGTCTGTGGCTTTTAATGCCATTTCGTGATAGTAAAACTTGTTGTCCCACTGGCTAAGAGAGTTAGTGTTTTTAATAGAATAAGCATTTGATTAATGAAACAACATGTACTGTACAGAAGAAATGATCATAAAAAGCTGCTTTTTAACTGCTTAAAGTACCTTTTGCAGCTCAGAACCTTTTATCACCTTGTAAATCGGCCCTTGAGATGAATAGCTGAAGTTAGACAAGGCACACTTCCATTACCAGCATATCCTCCTTTGGATGTTATTGCAGAGCTTGGGCTGCAGCTGCTTCAAAGCTGGCCTTCTCACCAACACATTTTTACATCTTGTTTTCATTATGCCAAGGGCGCATTCTATGTTATTGCAGTGGCTTTGCTTTTAATAATCTTCTTGATGCAAACTTTCAGACCTGAGGGAGGTCCGCGATTTCTCCTTATGGTCACATTCCTTGTCTTACAAGGTGGCAACCATTTTTTTGCCACTTTTGTTCTATTTTATATATAATGTTCAAAGGTGCTAGTTAAGACTTAAGCTTACTCAGGAGGAGAGGAAGATGTGTAATAAAGCCCACTGTAACCTGAATATAGGAGAGAAAATAAAGTTATGTCATTTTCATTACAGAGGATTGAAAACTTCTCATTGCTTTCAGTGGGAGTATAAGTAGAAAAATAAAAGACATGACCCTAACAACAAACAGATGGTGTTCCCTTTTCTGTGATTTTGTACACTTTTGAAGTTGTAGAGGAACCACATAAGCAGTCATGCTTTCAATTATTTTCCCCACTAACAGAGGCAGACACAAAATTTATTTGTTCTTTCTGACTGATTACTCTTCCAGTCATTGTGAGCTCTAAATTCTCTTCTGTGAAAGAAAGAGAAATAAACTTCAGAAACTTCTTGGCCTCAAAACCAAAGGAAATACTTGACTAAGTTTTAGTTCTCATTTTGCTAACCTCTCTCTTATTTTGCCCTTCTTAGGAATGAAAATGGAGGTTGCAATGATACGGCTTCAATTTAGGAGAGATCAGCACCCAGAAACTCTGCTTTTTAAGAGGCATCTCTCCACAAAAAGAATGGAAGAGCCTTGCAATTTCTTCTTTGCTTTATGCATCCTTGCTGAGATATAAACTGAGCAGCTAGATTTAATCCTTTCCTCTCTCCACAATAATTGTAATAAATCTGTTATCTCATGTTGCTACTAACCTGAAAGCATAGCCTTATAAATAGAGAACGTGGTAAATCCCATAAAGACTCTAAAATGGAAACACAACACAATGTCAAGGCAGTCAAAATTAAAATAATATGTTCCCAGTATGGCTTCGAAAAAAACTATCTTGTTTCATAGTAATGATAAGCTTAGAAAGAAGAGTATTTTATGTTTCCCTATACTTTCATGCAAGAGTCTCAAAGCACTTTACAGTTGTAAATTAAGCAGCATTATAGATGGCGGGGGAAGGAAGTCACCCTCTTGCAGATGGAGAAACAAAAATATGGAGGGGGAATATAATGTAATCCATAGTTAATGTGGAAATAGGAAGACAAGCACAATTTTTTGATTAAAGTATCTAGATTCTATGTGCTTGACAGTCATCCCTCACAACTCATAGTTTCATGTAGTTTCAGAAACTATTCAGCAACTACGTATGCTGTTATAAATCAGTGGTCTTGGGAAAGGAAACGAGATATTTCTCTTGGGTTAGATTTCTGACTCTACTATTGATTTGCTAGGTATCTATGTCTTAGCATAGCTCTGTAGTTTACTTGTCCTTTGTAAACTCAGGCACTGATACCTTTGGAAGAACTGATACCTTTGGAAGATAAATGCAAACAGGTTTCTTTCTCTACTGAAGATGCTGGCTGATAGCTGTCACGTGTGCGTGCAGGTTCTCCTCCTTCATCATACTCCAAAACTGATGATTAAGAGCTGCATCGTGTTGTTTCAGAAACCAAAGGGAGCTTTTCAGCAACTTCTATTGGCTTTTTTTCCAACCCTCAGTGTGCAGCTCTGGATATCCTGTACAGTGCTGTTGGTAAAAAAATTACAGGAAGCCCCTGCAGTGTGCAGAGTGATCTGATTTCTTTTTTTGTGGACACCAGGTATGGTGCTACTCTGCATATATTGACCAATACTTTTACATTTCAGCTAGCTACTGTAGGCCTTGGTGTGGCACACATCTCATCCTTGTCCTAGGATGTCTAGGTTAAGTCTGATGAATTGTGCTTCTTCATGTCATAGAAAGACTGACTTGAATGACTGGCTCAGATGTAATCATCTACACTGTGTGCCTCCAAAGTTAGATTACTGCAGCCAGCTTCACTCCTCGATGGCAGGGCTTACTTCTGGAGAACTGTTTTATCTATAGGTCTTGGTCAGAGGAGTTAGAATCCCTTTTCCCTTCTTTTAGTGAATTTACCTTAGCTGAAGTCCCAGGTCAAAACCTTCAGTAAAACACATTATCCCTCTATATCAAGCATTGTTTCCCACAGAATGCAAATAAAATCAGTTGAATCTGAATTGAATGACTAAATTCCCTGTACTTCATAGCATTTATAATACTGCACTTTCACCAAGAAATTATTTAATAACCCAAGCAGGCCTGTTTTTTTTATGTCAGCTTTTTGTGTAAAGAGCCACTGAAACCTCCCCTTTCAATCCTCTTTTCCTGTTCTATTAATTTTCAGGGTATTGCATCCTTGATCTTTGAAATATTTCCAAGAAAAGCAATGTAACAGAATTCCCTGTAGTGAATCTTCAGTGAAACCTTCCTGTCCTAGTCAACTACAGTTCCTAATAAGAAATAAAACAATCTGCTTCACTTTCATTAATTTTTCAGGGCAGTGTTCTTGCTCTGCTCTTTATACATTGTGCACTCTCTGAAATTTCATGTTTTGATGATGACAAATGCTTGCAGTTTTTTCTGAAATGTAGCCCTAATCTTCAAGCTTCAAAAATAACTCCTCGCATGCTTTTATACATTCTAGTAATCAGTTTGCAGTCTTAATGACATTGGATTTAGAAATAGTTCAAAGAGACAAATATCATGCATGGATGTAATGAGACAGGAATTTTTAAAGAGAATTTAAATTATTTGATTATCTTCCGAGAGAACTGGGGGACAACTTCTGTGTTAAAAAGGTTTCACTAGAAAAAGCAGAAGCAGAGGCAAGGATGACTAATGCTGTTCGCAAATTTGCTGTGTTTCCATTGTTTGACACTCTGCGTGTGTCGTCCAGAGTTAAGATCTAAAGCAGCGGGTTTCCATTATAATGTTGCAAATGATGTCATAGTCATAGCATTTCTTTTCAAAGGAGTGAGAATAACTTGGCTATATTAATAGATAAGGTACATCCACTTAACTTTTTTGTTGCTTTAAAATCCCTTTCATCAAGTACTGGGCATGCCAAGGACATTTGGATTTCTGTATTTGAGCAAGAGGAAGAATGAAAAGATGTAAAGACATGCTATATATCTATTATGAGACTGTTCAGGTTTTCCCTGTTGCAGCTGGTCAGGTTGATATGAGAACAGGTAGTTGTAATCTAAAAAAGTTAACTATCTGTCTAGCTATAACAAAATTCATCTTGCACATCCTTAATAGCAAACCACTTTGGACCTCAAATGGAAGTCTTCATATTGACTTAAGTGGCCAATGGATCAGGCATCTTCTCCAGTTTCTTTAAATACTAGCAGAAAAAATAAATTTTTATCTCTTCACAGCGTGAATAATTTTTGTTGCTTGGAACCGAAGAGGAAGATATTGATCTTATAATTTCAGGAATAATAAGAATGGAGATAAATTTCCACAGTCACTGAGAGATCGATGACCTTGGCCTCTGCTGAGTTCTCTGTATCTTCTTGGGGCTAGCTCACCCTTTTTGAAGCAGGTCCTGCTTTCTGATTATTCTTACTTGGTTCATTCTTTTTTGTCTTTCTGTCTTTTTCTTCTTGGCCCTTGTGTTTTCACATTACCTTCCCCAGCATTGTTAGCTGAGAATTCCAAGGGAATTGCATGTTATATTCATAGGGGTTTCGAAACTAGGCTTCTGTGAACATCTCCATTTGTGATGTGTACTGTAGTTCTGCATTGTTTCACCCTTGTCTTAATTCATTGGAATAATTTGTATATTTGCCTTTGTATTCAGCAGACACTTTACATATATTGAAGATGCATAAAAATGTTAGAATTCAAATACCTCTTTTTCCTACCTCAGGAAATTTGAATGATGTTTAATATAAATGTTCAGTAATTCTTGTGTAAAGCAAAAATAATACATATTTCATGTTTCTGCTAGTGTATTTAAAAGCAGATTGCAACTAGCAGCCAGTGAATTAAGTGCTGTGATTTCTTTGGCTTCTCTGAAAACATGTATTTTCTTAGTAGCTGTCAAATGTTCATTTCATGCCCCTCTCTAGATTCTGTAAAGAAAAATGGTGGAACCAATTTAAATTAAATTTTCTGGGGGAGAAAAAGATTTATATGGCATTTGAGTTGATAGCTTGTAGAATAAGTTTTAAGCTCCTGAGATTGCAAATACTTGAGTTTTAATGCCTGTAAAATAGGGAGTTTGTAGTGGAAACAATCACGGCTCCAGAAATACTGCAGTGAGGTCGCTGGTAGGAACATAACTAACTGAAAGATGTAAGATAATGCACTGATATTTTATCGTAAAAGTACTATGAACTTGTGCCTAGCTGGTGTTTGAAATTCTGTTGTTGAAATCTGATGCTACTCAAGAGAATCATGGAATGTGTATCAGGAGATCTTTTTTTTTTTTCAATCTCCTAGAACTTTGGGATATTCTTTTAAGCTAGAAATTATTGCCCTAGCTCCTAGAATGTCTACAGAAAGCCAGACAAATGAGTATCTAGTAGCTTTGGACTTGTAGCTTTGTCATAAAAAAAAGTCATCTCTGATAGATACAGCCCTACCAAGGTTGACTGCAGCAGATTTAATTTGATCTTTCAAGCACGGATTAAAAATACTGTTCCTGTTCCAGTTAGAACATTACCACTTAAGTTTCAATACAAGAGGGGCTTTTTCATCATCCCAAAGCATGCACTTTCAAACATTTTAACTGACAGCATTTTAGTATTTGCATTATCTTTTCCTGCTTGTGCATTTTTCACCAGAGACAGATGGTAAGAGTTTATATGAGGAAAGATCTGCAGTAACATCAAGAAAAGGCTTCATATTCTGTATTACAGAGGACTGCAGAAGAAATTGGTGATCAGTAGAAAATGCATTAAAAGTTATTGTATTTTCTGTAGGTGGGCATTTTTGCATATTTGGCTGATGCTGCTTTTTTCAAGGAGGCGTGCAGCATCAGTCTTGTAACATTAAGGCCAAAGTTGTAGAGAGTTGTAAAAGACTCTGTTAATTATTCATAGACTTTAAGGGATTAGTTTTCATGGATTAAATGTAGATTTTAAAATTTATCCTATCTCTGTAAGTAGAAGTACGTACACAGATTTAAGATCAATTATTTGGAAGGAGATAAGGTATCTAAGGCCAGACCCTAAATTTATTTGCACCTCAGATAGCTCTGCTAACATCCACGATGGGGAAGAATTCTAGCAGCAGTATCCCAAGAGCGCAGCAGGGTTCTGCAGTAAGCATGGCTTCGTGCTCGAGGAGCTCACATAATAATCCTTGCTTTGATGGTGGGTTCATACTGTAGTAGCTGCCTGGGGTAGCCACTGCGTTCTGTTGTCATGAGCCATGTAAGGCAGACTGATCAAACTGTGAAGGTATTCTGAGCGCTCAGCTGTGTGTTATAATACTCAAAGTGTCCTCAGTTATCTGGGTTGGTTGGTATTCCACTCCCTTTTCTGTGCCATCAGCCGAACAGGTGGGAAACGCGTGGAAGTGGCCAGCCAGTCTAAATACATCAGCTGTATAAAGCTTGCATATTGCAGAGCACAGCTACATTTCACAGAATTTATTAGGCATTAAGATACCAATATCTCATGCCTGTGGAAAAGATTGTACTGAGAGCTAAAACAGCACTGTATGAAGATTGCTTTCAGAATATGAAATGCTAATAATTCACCCCTGCCTAATTAAAATAGATCCCTTTGTCTGTGGGCTGGAATGTCTAGTGGCACTAATCAAAAACGCGTTATGGTAGTAGCATCAAATCTGTCAGAGGAGTCATCAGTGTGATTGTATGGCTAAATTGTCAGGCTGCAGAGAACACAAAAGGATGCTTGTGTGCTCTTAGTTGTTAAAGTCTCGATCCAAAATCCATGGCATTCAATGAAAAAGCCCTTGCATCCTTCTGTGAGTGGTTGAAGAGAATGCTCAATGTGCTTCTGATAAACTCTGTTCGTAGCAGAGATGCCTATGACAATGGATCACGGAAGAGATTTTTTTCCTGCCTAGAAAGTTTCTATACACAAATTAAGGCCAACTGAAGCTGTTTGCCTGTAGTTCTCTCCAGAGTATTACCCTGTGTGATTGGGACAGTCTACAGCAACGAGTAGAGTAATGCAATAGGAGCAGATCTGTAGAGCAGAAGACGTGAACTTGAGGATCTGACATTTATGCTATACACATATTAGCAGTCTTAATCAAATTAACTCCAGCCTGTTCCATGGGTGAGAGTGCACTAGGTGTGCTTCTAGACTTCTATCTCCTCATTTAGTTGAACTGGAAAGGATCCAAGTGCTCTCTTGAGACCACTCTGTTACACAAACGGAGGTGTGATACATGAGGAAAGTGAGAGATACAGATGAAAAGCACATTCCTGAAACACTTGTTTGGTACATTCAGTGTTAGCTTTATTTGAACTGTTACTTGACTGAAAAGTCAAGCCTGAAGATGAAAATAATAAAAAATGGAAGATAAAAAAATAGCCATTTGATTTACAGATTATGAAAATTTATTCCAAATTCTCAGAAAATGGTTTCTGCAATAGTTTCAGTTTCTCTCAGTTGTTGGAGAGTATTCATCTTAATACAGGTGCTGGCAACATGTAGGTGTGCATATTCCTTTTTAAATGAGAAATCTGAGGATGGAAACAGATGGGAACAGTCTTTAAAGCACATGAGCCATGAAATTTGATAACAAAGGAGCTGAATTTATCTGGATATTGAGAAGTACTTGGGTGAAATTTGATGTGTTTAGCTCTCACATGGAAGTATTGGTCATATTGTTTATTTGTCTTTCTTCCTGACCTAAAAAAATTATGTTCCTATTTCTCAGCTTCAGTCTAATCTGACAGTACTGGAGATGTTTCAAAGATACTGAGTCCCTACAAGTCCTGTGAAAATATGATCTTGGGTAGAGGAAAGAGATGCTGTTTGAGCTTGGGGAACACTTCAACTGATCCCTCATTGAACAGCAAATCCATGCTGGGATAAAACATTTTCGACCTAGGACCTTATTAGGCACAATAACAAAAAAATGGTCATCAGTTGTGTTGTTAAACATGAAAATTTACATTGTGGGTTTTGTTTTCATCTTTTACTATGAAAAACTGAAATTAGAAGCTGGAATTGAGGCTTTGTATTACTAAGTGGCTCTCTGTTCTCATTGACTTAAATGAAAACAAGATTGTTGCATTTTACTGTTCTATAATTTTTAGCCTATTTGTTTTTCTGGCTCACTGAAGCAAATACACAGGAGAAGGACAACTTAGTTACTGAAGCCATGTGTAGAGCACACTGCCAGTGATGAGGAGCCGCAGTGGTGTAGTGACTGAAATTCATTATTGCTGAGAGATGCTGGATGAGGCTCTTGCAGGCTTGCTGTTTCTTTTATCTACCCATAGCAGCAATGTTCTTTTGAAAAGAAAAGTTTAGTGTTGTCAGTGGTCACTTGACAACTCTGCTCTGCATGAATCTTGGGGTCAGTTTTAGGAGCAAGTTTTAGTAGCAGCAGGTTAAATGTTCACATTTGCACAAGTTACTGGATAGTGCCAGCTTTCCAGAACTCCTGCAGTCTGAAGGGGGTTACTTTCTACTTCAGTACAAGGATCTCCAGCCACCAGAAGAGTTCCTACATTGATTTCATTGGGAAATGTCTTATTCAAGCATCCCTGCTCTGAAATGTCAAATTAGCTGCAAAGAACATCTTCTGTAATAATACATGTTCTTACAGGATAGCCTGAACAGTTTCTGCCCAGTTGGGGAAAATCAGGCACTTGTAACAACGCAAAGTGCCTTCTCAAACACATACCTGTGTATTTCCTGTCACAGTATAGCAGCAGTTGAAGGGGTGTCAAGAGTTAGGGCTGGGTTGGCCACTAGATGAATGACGCTCCCAAAGGGGAAGAGAAGGGGAATAAGGGAGAGAGACTTAGGGGATGGAAAAGAAAACTAGAACAGTTTTAATGAAAATAATAATAAAATGAAATACATACCAAACCAATATTGAACTCAACCTCACTGGCAGTTAAGGAGGACTGACTGGACTCAGAGGCAGACAGGAACTGGGTTCAGGAGCTGGATTCTGGAACTGGATTCAGAAACGCACAGATTGGGATCGAAGGCAGAATGGACACAGTCCTCCTTGGTCGCCATTGAAGATGAGAACTTGACCCTCATGATCCTTCAGCTTTACACTGAATAGGATGTATATGGGATGGAATACCTCACTGGTCAGTTTAGGGTCACCTGTCCTGTCCATTCCTTCCTGCAGGTGTGGCCTCTTACTTTCTTCACCCCCCAACGTGGTACCCAAGATTTAGCAGTGACCTTGGTCTGCAAAAGAGCAAGTATAAGCAAGAGCTTTCCTGCATACCAGTCTGTGGTAGAAACTGTAAACATCAAGTGTTATCATTGCTAGAAGCAGACACTGTCTGTGAAAATATGCTGTTAACTTCAGAAAGTGCAGTTACTTAGAAGAGACTGAGCTGAAAAGTAAAATCACTGAACAGAATTAGTTCTATTCTAGCTCAATCCAGGACAAGGTGATTTATCTCATTTTGCTTTTAGGCACAGACTTGCAAGATCTCAGCTTTCCCACTCATTTATTGGAAGAAGTTACCATTTGTAAAGAAATTATTTTTTTTAAGTTTTGTGATTTATAATTTCTTAACAAGCAGGTGGCTGACACTTTACATTAGTTTATTTTATTTCACTAAAATACCATTCCTCTCTTGAGTACTCCTCTGAAAATTATACCCAGACCTGAACAGATTGATAAATATGAAGAAGTTATAGCACTGCCCAATACTTAGAATTGGTATTAGTTTAGACTAGTTTGGACTGTGTGTCATAAACCTCTCTATGATAATAAACTTCTGGTGATCCTGATGCTGTTCTAACCTATTCTGGTTTTGCACTAGCTCCCTGATTTGAGTAAAATAACTTCTGATTTATACCATTATGATATCAGATTTAGGGATTCTGCAAATTATCTTCATTCAGTTAAAATAAATTAATTAAAACCAGTTCTGGCATGTTTTATCAGAATACTACATTCACAGTACTATTCTGTATTATAAAGTAAATTTTGTAGCAAAATGACGTTGCATTGGTTCCAGAAGAGAAATTTTACTTAGCCTAGAGTTTAATTTGGTTAATGTGGAAAGCAGTGTAAAATTTCTTTTACTTTGTGGACATTGGAAATTCCTTCTGATACAGTGTATGTGCACGCAAGGACATGTAGCTCAGCTGACTTAGTCATGTAAGTTGTGGGGAACAAAATTTATCTTGTTGCTACCAGCTTTCAAGGTTTTGTGTATTCAAGTAGTTCTACAGAAGCTAGCAGTGCCATTTTTTATTAAGGGCTTCAGAAGTATCCCATTATACCCTCAGTAGTTGCAGGCAAGAGTCATCACTTTAGAGGAGAAAACTAAGACAGATTATCACAGTTTTCTGAAGAGCAGAGAAGTCTCTATTAAAAGAGAAGTCCGTTCTTGATTGAGTAATAAGAGATGTTGCTAAATGTTCTCATTCATAGGCTCCGTATGTTTAGAAGTTGAATATTCTTTAAGCATTGTACACACTCTTTGCAAACATCAAGCCCATCTGCGCATAGGAAAAACACTAAGGACGGGATTGTACAGGGTGCCTTAAAGAAGATGCCTTTCTAAAACTGTTTTGGGCGGTAGGATGATATATGCGCTGTATGCAACAGTGCTGCCCTAGCAAACAGCAGAAACTTAGGGTTTATATACCAGTTAACGCAGCAATGGGAGGATAAACTGGGCATGCTGACTCATTTTTGCTCTCCAGTGACAGTCATAGGGTAGGGTACTAGATGTTTTACTCAGGAGAAGACAAGTGCCTAAAGTCCAAGTGCCACATTCTATAAAACCTTCACTGAAACAATTGAGTTATTCTTTAGCTGAAGAGGGAGGAAGATAGGAAGAGGTTAGGTATAGAATAGTTAAAACTTGATAGATTTCTGCATATTTCTAATCTACAGGACACTTGTTTAGCTGAGAAATATATTTTCTTCTTCCAGTTTTTAAAAATCCTAGTAGTGCCTATATGAAGATTATTACAAAACATTATGTTTTTTTCTGTTTCATGGGTTGGAATATACTGGCAGTGGTCAAGACACATGTTTGCAGGATGGATATTCCCATCACCATCCCTTGATGTTGATTTAGTGTCTCAGATCTTTGTATGCCTTGTTTCTCCTTACATCTATGAAATGAGGATAATGGAATAAAGGGTTTTTTTTAAGAGTTCTGAGAATGCCAAAAAAATGGTACATAATATATGCACTACATACTGCAGTCTTGTGCCAGATGCTGCTGCCTTTACACCTATTCAGTATTCTCCAAGGTTTGGAACAGTGACATTCTGAGCAGTGAGTCATATTTTGAGCAATATAACAAGAGGTTTTTTTTTCACTGTAGACCATGTGTTAAACTAACAAAGTCCCAGAGTACTGAACAGTTGGCCAATTATTTTATTTAGTTTAAATCAAGGGTTTAAACCAGCAAGATCATTTTGATTGTAAGTTTTATTTAATTTACATATGTTTTTCTAAGTCCACAGAGGTTATTCATTTTGTATGGGTTAATAAAAAATTCCAGTTAGCAAAGTATGAGTGATTAAAATGCAAATGCTAAAATCTTCAGTGAAACAATGAGTTATTCATTAGTTGAAGAGGGAGAGTGAAAGGTAGACATAAAATTTAAAAATAGTTAAAACTTGAGAGACAGCCATCTGTGATTTAAAATCTTGATATGAACTCAGATTTTACTTGCAAGTGTAAATGATAGATAAGCATATTTTTATTAGTGAACTTTGCTTAATTGCTTTCTGATGTCATAAAATACTACTGCTTAAGCAAATCTGTTCGTATTAAAAGATAGATTGTAATCACAGCATCTTCTCTACTGCCAAATTCCCAAAAAAGACAGGGATTCTTTCATTTTTTTCTTTGAAATTTGTACTGGAGTAAATAATGTTCGGTCATACAGAAGTTATATTTTGAAGTTAATTTTTAGTGAATTTAAGGGGGAAGATAGCTAGAATCCCTCCTGCTATGTATTTATTTCAGAATTTATTTTTTTTCTTTTTGAAGATGTTAACAAGTGCTAATTACCACTATGGCAAATGCGTGGATCACAGATATATTACCCCAGATTCCAATATGACTTGGGAAAACTGGGCAAGTATTTTAAGTGTACTCTAATCTGAGTGTTGAATTACATCAGATAATTGCTGTCACACATGTAATAAGGTGCTAAATCAATTAGATCAGGCCTGCAATAATTGCAACATTCTGATGGTAGTATAAAAAACACAGTTTTCCAGATTTATTTTGTAATATCTACCTGCAGTTTTGTGACTTAAAGAGAACCCCATTCTCACCAGATATTTAAGTCGGTCAGTAGTGGTTTCCATTCAGGGTGCGTCAGAGATACAGCTGATGTTGGCATGAACAGATGGGTCTTGCCCTTGGTATGATAAACCAAGGATAAAGAAGTATGATCAAATATACTAGATAGATGTTGTCCAGACTTAGATGCATCTTTAATACAAGTTCTTAGACAGTCATTGGATATATTAATGAACGCTGGGTTTTCTTTATATGTTAATGAATGCTAGTTTTCCCATATTTTGCTTTAATATATCAGGTTGTGTAAAATTTATACTTACCCTGTTCTTCCCCTGGTAACTCCACATCCTTTGGTAAGTACCACAAAGAGAGAAGGAATTATTTTAAAATAAATTTTTCTTAGTAAAATCAGAATTGCGGATTTTCTACTTGAAAAAAAAAACACACCAAAAACGCTTACTATTGCTCTGTCTCGTATTCCAATGGGCAGGATTCTTGCATAAACTGAGAGAAACACAAGTGTGAGTCCTCACCTTGTCTATGTTAGATCAGTGATGAACCTTGTTCTCTGCGTTTTGGGTGAATGTCCTGACTGTCATATTTGCATCTATGATGTGTTCACTGATGTTGTCTAGTGAAAATGCAGATGGTCTGAGTTTCATCGAAAAAGAGAATGGGAAGATATCTGAGGTCTTAGCTCCCAGAAGGCCTCCAGTCTCCTGAGTAAGCAGGGAACTTCATAGTGTGGGGAATGAGTGATCACCTTAGTAAGTGATCAGCTCATGGAGCCTGCTCCTTCCCCGTCTTTCCTGCAGTTGTTAAAACTCAGAAGTAAAAGGAACAAGAGAGCAAGAAAGTCTGTGATGATACTGGAGAATGTTGAAATTCAAAGAAATGGTGAAATCTTTGCTTTTGTTCTTCTAAAGCAGGAAGACAGAAAAGTCCCTGCACATTTGTGAAAGCAGCTTGTCCCAGTCATTTATTGATCAACCAGTGAGGAGATATTTCCTTCTTTGTGTTTCTCAGGGTTGAAATATGCCCTGTATATCTAGCAGACACCAGAAAAGTCAGTTTTAATTAGAGGATTCTGGAACTTCATAGGTAAAGTTAGACCCATTTCTTCATACTGCTATGATTCAGTCAAAAAAGCTAGTCAAAAAATGCTAGAAATGATGAGCAAGTAGTGAAAATTTCCACTAACTACCCAATAAAAAGAAAGATTTCTGTATCATTTTTACCTTAATGAATCTTAGGTTATCATAAAGAAAAAATAATTGCATTAAATTCTCAGCGGTTACATTTAGGAAATAATCTTGCAACAGAAGAGGAGGAAACAGTAAAGATTTTGTGAAGCAGGTACAGTTTACTATACTGTCCCTGGAAAATAGATTAGGGTTTTAAAAAATATATATTAAGGCACTTTTTTCAACCCCAGCATGTAACGTAACAAGAGTATAATGCTAACTAACATCCTGGGCATTATAACATTTGGAATCTGCTTGCCACTGTGTAATTTCACACAGCAAAGGGAAATCAGGAGGGATTAATTCAGTCTTTTTAACTTAGACTTGAAAGGTTATTACCGAGGTCCCCTGTCAGCCAGCCTCTCCTTATTCTTATGGGAGATATCTGCAAGCAAAAACCACCTGGCTACGTTCCTTTCACAACCCTGTAGTCTTTCTGATGTGGCACCAATGTGTCCATATGAAATAGTATGTGGTAAGCAGAGTCTAATGTGTTAGGAGCTGCTGTCGTTTATTTTAGGTTATTCATGAGAAACCAGGGTTAAAAACAACCCAACCAACCAACCAGCCCTTCCATTCACTGAAAATTTGCTAGTAGCAGGGCTTGACTTGTTGGGTTTCTAATCTCAGCCAACAATCTCACACTTACTGTTATTTCATCTACTTAAAACCAGATTTATTTACATATTTTTTAAAGAAGTCTCATCTAAAACTGTGTAAGTATAAAATGGAAAGTATATTATATAAGTATTCATGGTATCGGTCAACTTTAAGACTTTCATGTCATCACAGTGGTAAGAAATGGGTAATCAAGCACTCCCAGGTGAGGTGTAGACGCAAGAGCTTTTCCTACTTGTATATTGTCAGGGATGTCTGCTCTATTTTATAAGGAGCCAGCTATGAAAGTGAAGAGAATTTCTTCCTTCAGGAGAATAGCCCACAGGCTGATATCAACTCCATGTGTAGGTAAGAAAGTGCTCAGAGTGGTAGAAACCTATTTACCTGCTGGTTGATTTACTGCTCATGCAGAATCCTGAGTCACAGAGTGACCTGAAAACACTTTTCACTGAAACAGCACAGATTTTGCTAAAACAAAAGGCCTATCAGCCCTGGTAGCATTAGTTTTACTGCTCAGCTGCAAGATCTACAGAAGTACTCTTAACAATCTGTGGTTTTGTTTTGCTTTTGGAAATAAGCAATTCTTTAGCTGGTTGTTCTATCAAATAGCCACTACAAACCTACACAGGAGTAGGAAAATGAACTCATTTTATGTGCATACAATATTCAGGGGTCCTGTTTTACCAAATAGCTTCATGTAAAATCTCTTTTTTCCAATATCCATGACAAAGGCAGTAAAATAGTGGAGTCTGTTCTTCATCAATTTTAGAGTACACTCATCACCATCCTATTGACTATGCACTCAGCGAGCTAATCAGTGTATTGGAAAATTAATTCAGGCAGAGTCCTGATTCAACAGACCTTGCTTCTTATGTATGCATTTGGTCTGATTTCTGAATTTGCAGAAGCAACTGGGTTACTATCTTCGTGTGGATAGCAGGAGTTTGTAGAACACAACTATTACTATATGTTTGCAATCTGTGTGGTATTGCAGTTCTACTTTAAAAATGATGGCATGGTATCAGGCAACCTAAGCTGTTGTGCGGAAAATTGATTTAATAAAGGAGACTGTTCTGCCTTATAGCTGCTGTGTTACTTCAGTTATCCTCTGTGAGAGCCCATTTAATTTTGAAACTTCATACATCTTTTGCACTTGATTATTATATTACTGTAGTACAAAAACATTCCAAGCTAAGATCTGGCCTGGCTGCCATCTGCATAGCAAACATATTAATAGACATTTTCCTCTACAGAGAGTAAGATGTAGGTAGCTGTTATCGCCATCTTACTGATGGGAACTTGAGGTGTAGGGATATATCTGATAACTGTTCATGGTTTCACTGGAAATCTGTTACACAGCTGCGAAGGGAATCTCAATTTTTCTGAGTCATTGTCCTGCTCGGCATTGACAAAGCATGCTTTTTTTGCACATCATTCTGCAGTGATGCCATTCCAGCTTCTGCATTTCCCTTGTCAGTATCTTTGGAAACTTTTAGCCTCACTCTTTCACAGCACTGGCCCAGATTGGCTGTTTAAAGTCTGTGATGGCAGATGGGGAAGCAGGAGAAAGGTGCTTTCTCTGAAGGTGAGATGCGTGTCTTGCGCCTTGAGGGAACATATGTGAATCAGTCTCTAGCAGTTTTTTGTTTTTCTGAGTCTTTTATGAAGACATTGGAGCATTGGCCTTCTGTTTCCTTGCTAGTTTCTCCACTGAACTTATCAAAATCTGTCCATCCTTCTTTGGTCTTTCAAAGCTTTCAAAGAGGGACTCAGTCTTAGTGGTGGCAACAAAAAGTCCAAAGTTTCTCGTTGGAGAGATTCTCTGGAATCCTGAAGATTCTTAGAGATTCCTGAAGATAATTATTTCTGCTGAAAGTAATATTTTGCATTTCATATCAGACATTTTAAGGCATAGTCTGTTGTATGACAACTACATGTTCTCCAGCATTTCTGATTCTGTTCTTGTTTGCCTGGATGATGGGACACCCAAAGATTTCTATCAATAACTTTTGAGGACGCCCTCAGGCAAATAAGTTAATTGCATGGATATATAAAGAACTGGAACCTGGGGAAAGGATTATGCATTTATTAATAATGTGATCACTGATATTTTTTATACAGCTTTCCCTTAACTTGAATTGATACAGAGCTAGGCTAAAAATAGTGCAGTACCAAAAGGAGGAAAAAAAATGACTACTACAGGAAAATAGTTTCTTTGTTTTCACTTACACATACTTTAAATGCTAATGGTGTTGATTCGTGTGATTTTTCCTTTTTTTTGTTTTATAATGGAGTTGCCAGTTAACTTTTGAGGCCTCAAGCTTCAAGTTGCTGCAGACCAGCAAGTGGCTGAATGACCACCTTCAGTGTGATGAAAAATGCATTTTAATTCCTAAAGCAGCTGGGTAGAAATAATTGTAAAATAGTAAAAATATTTGTTAGCAGGTGGTGGACACAGGGTTATTGAAAACAATTTTAAGGGCAGTGGAGTTGTGGTTTCTTTCTCTGTTCTTTCATTCCCTAGTGTGGACTGCACATAAAAATAGTTCTCTTGCATGATTTCAAAGAAACCATATTCCGTAGAGTGGCTTTGTTTTGGCTGTGCGTTGTGGCAGCTCTTTGCTTCCTATTACACCCTTAAGCATTGTCACTTGGTTCTTAAAATGTTAATTACCTCTACAAGATCCCTGTAGCCCTTCTTCAGAAGATGAGTAATTTTAAATACATTAAAATGACTTCCATCTTGTCAGCATATACTGAAAATAAATGCACTTGACCCAGGAATTAATCAACAAAGAAATATGGAACAAGGGAGTTAAAGAGCCTTTCTTTTCAAGGCTGCGTTGTGGATGCTTTGCTCCCAGTGAAACATTTTCTTACAGCAGCAGTACTGCCTTACATGTGGCACTAAGGATCTTATCTGTTGATGGAAATGTAGCTGTTCATAATAGAGCTGCGTTTTTTTTTCCTAACTGTTACACTTTTCTTCATGCAGAAATTCAGGTTAGCCCTATGACTGTATAATACAGCAGCTCATAGCAGACCATCGCAGAGGTCCTGCCTGATCCCCTAAATGGTGTGTCTGTGTAACTGACAGATTTTAAGTATAAAGGATGTTATTATGAACTTACTGGAATCAGTGAATCTACATGAGAAGTCAGTACTTGTCAGTGAGATGACAGATGGTCCACTGAGGTTAGATCCTCTCATGGACATAAACATTAAAAGAACCCTTCAGGCTCTCCTGAATTCCCAAGTCTTTCAGGGCATCCTAGCCCATTTCTTTGTACATGATACAGAACCCCACTTTCTGCACATGACTGAGCTGTCCATTGCTGTTCCCATGTACTCTATAATTCTATGACATCTAATAAATAATGGAGAATCTCCTTAGCCCTCTTTTTGTTGCCAGTGTATTTATAGAAACATTTTTATTGTCTTTTATGGCAGTAGGCAGATTAAGTTCTAGTTAGGTTTTGGCCCCTCTAATTTTCCCCCGGCATTACCTCATGATATCCTCGTAGTCCTCCTGAAAAACTTTTCTGTTGCCTGCCCCTTCTACCAAAGATCATAAACTCTCATTTTTTTTCCCCGAGTTGTAGCTGAAGCTCTCTGTTCAGCTGGGCCGGTCTTCTTCCCCACCAGCTTCATCTGGCACATGGGGACAGCCTACTCCTGCACCTTTTAAAGAGTTCCATCTTGAAGAATGTCCAGCCTTCCTGGACTCCTTTGCCCTTTCAGGGCTACCTCCCAAGAGACTCTCTTAGCCAGTCCTCCGGAAGTCTAAGACAGCAGTTCTGCTGACCCTCCTCCTTATTTCTCTGAGAATCAAAAACTCTGTCATTTCATGATCACTATGCCCAAGACAGCCTCCAGCTGTCCCATCACCCACAAGTCCTCCTCTGTTCACAAAAAACAGGTCCAACAAGGTGCCTGCCTTAGTTGGCTCACTCACCAGCTGTGTCAGGAAGTTATCATCTACACGCTCCGGGAACCCAGGGGCTGTTTCTTCTCTGCTGTATTGTGTTTCCAGCAGACATCTGCTAAGTTGAAGTCCCCCATGAGAACAAGTGGTAGTGAGTGTGAGACTTTTCACAGCTGCTTACAGGATATTTCATCTGCCTATTCATCCTAACTGGGTGATCTGTAACAGGCTCCTACTCTCATATTTTCCTTGTTGGCCTTCACCTGATTCTGATAAACACTCAACCCGATTGTCACCATCATTAAGTGCTAGAGAGTCGAAACACTCTCTAATATACAGGGCCATTCCACTGCCTCTGCTTCCTTGCCTATTCCTTCTGAAGAGTTTATAGCCATCTAGTGCAGCACTCCAATTGTGTGAGTCGTGTCACCGTGTTTCCATGATGGCAACTATGTCATAGTTTTCCTGCTGCACAATGGCTTCCATGTCCTCCTTTTTGTTGCCTGTGCTTTATGCATTGGTGTAGATGCACTTCAGTTGGCCTATTGATCCCACCACCTTTTGGGGGTAGAAGCCCTAATTCCTGTGTGACCATTCTCAGGCACTTCCATGGTTTCTAATACATCAATAAGCCTTGCATCTTTGCTGCTGCATGGATCCACTGAGACGGCAGACCTAAGGACCTCGCTAGTACACTGTCCCTCAAACAATGGCTTGATGCCCCCAAGCTTATCTCCAGCAAGCCTGGTTTTATCTCTTTTCCCCTTCAAATCTAGTTTAAAGTTGTTTTGATGAGCCCTGCCAACTCGTGTGCAAAGCTCGTTTTTCCCCTTTGAGACAGACGTACCCCATCTGTCACCAGCAGGCCTGGTGTCATGTAAATCACCTCATCATCAAAAGATTCAAAATTCTGCCTGTGACACCAAGCTCAGAGTCAAGTACTGATCTCGTGGGTCTTCCTGTTTCTTCCTTCATGGTTCCCTGCAACTGAAAGGACAGAGGAGAACACTGCTTGTGCTCCTGGTCCTTTAACAAGTCATCCCACGGCCCTGAAGTCTCTTTTGATTGCCCTCAGACTTCTTGTTGTGATTTCATCTCTGCCTGCCTGAAAAATCAGTAATGGATAATAATCTGAGGGCTGTACCAAGGTAGGAAGTTTTCTCTTCATGTCCTTAACCTGGGCCTCCGGGAGGCAGCAGACTTCCCTAAAAAGAGAGTCCAGGCTGCATGTTGGGCCTTCTGTTCTTTATGGAAGCAGTTTTAACACAAGGCGTAGGCTGACTTAACATCGGTGACATCTCCAAGCTAGATGAGCCATCACACACCTCATACTGCAAAGGCACCGGGGAAAGTGAGGCAGTCAGAGGGGACACGTCTCCTGCACTGGCCAGGAACTTTTTACCATTGCTCCCTGTTCCTTGAGTTGCTGTGTTCAGCCAGGTGGAGAGAGGATAGGGAATCCTTCAGCCTTCCAGCACGAGCTGCTGTGTGAACTGCAGTGCTGTGACCTGTTTGCCTGCTCTGGTCACGGGCACTCCCCAGGCTGCTTTTTGTAGATGTGGAGATGGTTGTGGTGGCTTCAGCAGTGCCCAGGCCGCCTCAGAAGCTTCTGAGAGTCCTACTGGTTCCTGGTGGGTCTCTCTGCTGCCCTGGCCTTTCTCTGCCTCAGGAGAACCTGCTGTGCTGAGATCTGCTGCTCTGCTGTGGGCTGGGCTGGTTCTGGGGCAGCTCCCCTTGGCGATGTTCCTTTGAGGAAATCCTGCACTCAGGAGAGATTTAAGGATATAAAATAACCACCTATTGCACAATAATGTAGCTTGTAGTTTTTAATATTGCTTTTATCAGGACTTCTCCCAGAGCAGGAATTAATTCCTTCTCAGGACACAATATACTGCATAAAAGATGGACATAGCATCCACAAGTATCAAGTTTGTTTTGCCACGCTTAGTTTCAATATGTGATTAGTGTTTGGCAAAACAAATATATGTAAATGAAACTTCTGACATTTGATTTGTAAATCATAGCACCCCTGACTGTAGACTTCAACAAAACCTCCAGTAAACTGGTACTCCTAGTGTAAAAGCCAGATCTGCAAAATTGAACAGTTTTTGAAAAAATGTTAAGAAACCAAGATTTTTCTCCATATATGGAAGGGGACAGAAAGAAAGAAACTTTCCTTAATCCTGGGAGCAGGAGAAGGGCAAGTGGGAGGAAGTATAAACCTGTTATTCCAATATTCTTTACTTAATATTTATATTGTAGAAGTGTTTTGAGGTCCACCAGGTCAGGTTTCTGCTAGAAAGGAACAGAAGTCAGGTATTGCTGTTGTATCTTTCTGTGTGATGAGATGACTAGTTTACTCTTCTTCTTTTGTACTGAATATAGAAGTTTAAATAACGCTCCTTTAATTGGTTTACTGGTGGGGTTACTAGGTCCCTGTGAAATTTTCCTTTGTAATATGGCATCGAGAAAGCTGGCAAAAAGATTACGCATTGGTCTTGTTTCCATGCTCTGATATAAGTGGTGCCTGTTTGAATACGTTATGGCATGGAAAGGTTCTGCTTGATAGGAAATTACAGGAAGCAAAAATTAGACCATTTCTTGAAGCTGCTATAAATTACTCTGGGGACAGAGGAGATGGCATATAGGGAGCACACAGCTATTTAAAGTTAAATTTCCCTTGCACTGAACCCTATTCCCTACGTGCCTCCAATAACCGATTGAAGTGAGGGAGATGTGCGTAAGTTATGGTTTCCAAAAGACATGTGAGATTAGGGCCGACTTTGGGCCAATTTTTGCCTCTTTCAGTGTATCTCATTTTAAGCATTCAATAGTTTGAACATTCTTGTTATGGAAGATTGCATGCAGAGTAACTGAAAATCATCTCATTTATTTCTGTTTTCAAGTCTCAGCAACAACATCTCCCTTGATTCTCTCCTGCCCACAAGATACCGCATTCTGGAATAATAATTTTGTGGCATCCACCAGCAGACACATATGCTATTGCTTCCAATCTCTCATCTAAAATCACTGACTGACAGGTCTGACAGAAACAAATAGCAGGTGGGTTGCTAGATATTGTGTTTGGATTTGCTTTAAAGTACTTTATCTTCCCTTCTCTTTTTTTTTCCTTATGGTTCAGCACCTTTTTCTATATAATCATTAGGATCACAACTTTCAGTTTCCTAGGTATGTAGTCATGGGTCACTATACTAATATTATCACAGCTGGGGATATAATTTCATGTTACTTCCTTTGGAATATCATGTGCTCTTGCCTTTTTTTCTTTGTACCTCTGTATCATGTTCCTTTAATTCCTTTATAAAGGAATGTTTTCCAGTTCTCTTTTCTTTACAGTATTGCAGGATAGACCAGCAGCATGCCAAATGGCTTCTAGATCTCTTGCTATTTTAATTCCCTTCTCAATAGGTGAGCTTTTGTAGATGCCAATAGATCCCATCTGTGCACCAGTTGAAATATTACAAGTGACGCAGGTGAAGACGACATGTTAGCAGAGATACCTGGGAAACTTGGGCAGATCTGCTTTTATAGTCCACTGGGTTATCACTCCACCCAAGGAGAAGGAGCAGCTGGGCAGACCCCAGAGGTCTCTGACTTCAGAAATTGCCCCGTCTGTGCATCAGCATAGAGTTCAGATTTGGGAAGTGAGTTCACAGTTGTTAATGTTTGTCCACTTTTTACAGTGTTTTTGTTCCTGATCATAAGAAAGCTTGCTTAGGAACATGCTAGCCGTATCTCTAAAATGGACATTTTGAAAAATATATTTGCTGATATTATTTATTAATGAATGAAGTACAATTGTATCAGAGATTCTTTATGTTGAAATTAAACTCTAGAGGTAGGTATGAGGCATAAACTAATTACTCTGAGGCTGAACTAGGTCAAGGAAATAGACCTTTTTTTTGTGCACAGTTGCCAAAATCAATCTAAAATTATAAAAAGACACATTAAAAAAAGAATTAGTAAGACCCAGTAGTAATATCAGCTCGTTACATAGCATTTTTTGCAACAGCTGGTGAATGACCTTACCTGCAATTAAGGATTAGTATCTCCATTTTGCAGGAGGAGGAACTGAGGCAGAGAACATTTAACTAGTTTCTTCAGGATGACAGAATAAATCAGTGATGAGAATTGAATGCATGTGTCATCTGGCTCCATGTTACTGGGATTTCTGACTGTGGAAATCTCATAGAGTGAAATCTTGTAGTTTTTTTATGCTTGGAGGTAATAAATGGGCTTAGTGCCTCTGTGAGAGAAAGAAGAAAGGAACTGGAATATGCACCTTGAACCAGTACAAGAAGATTCTTTTCAGTTACTGTGTACTCATGGAGAAATTGCAGTTTTCTGATATGAGCGTCCATTTGGGAGTCTGTATGTTATGTCACGTATTGGTCCTTCTTGTCACTCCTTCAGCAAAAGCCACAAGATGCATGAGGGTCGTGCTTGTGAGTTGTTACAGTTCAAATTGCCAGCAATGAGGAAGTTACGCTCATGTATTTTTCATTGCTATTACATTGATGGATTACTTTCTGCTCCAAATGTGTAAAAAGGTTATTTCAGAAAGAGGCCAGTTTTTTTCTAGATGCCAGGCATACCATATGTAACAAAATAAGTATTCATCATCGTTGTCAGGATGAATCTGTGGATTTTAGCTTTGTGAGAGAAACAAGCTGGAATTGTGATTCAAAATCATAGAATCATAGAATGTTTTAGGCTGGAAGGGACCTCTAGAGGTCATCTGGTCCAACTCCCTACACAAGTAGGGACACCTCCACCTAGGTGAGGTTGCTCAGAGCCCCATCGAGCCTGACCTTGAATGACTCCAGGGATGGGGGCTCCGCCACCTCTCTGGGCAGCCCATTCCAGTGTACTATCACTCTCATATTAAAGAACTTTTTTCTAATATCCAACCTAAATCTATCCAGTCCTTTCCCTGTGACAGGGGGGAGGCTGCAGAGGAAGCTCTTGGGAAGCTTTGGGCCTTGGTGGTTTGTTTTTCTTTCCTACCTGCATTGCTTCTGTTTTAATTGGAAGGCCTGGCATGTCTTTGCTTTTTCAATTTTAAGGATCATTTAGTGCTCAAAATGTTAAAGTTCAGTTCTAGAACTTAGAGGCTAAGGAGATGTAGCCATGAGTTTATGCTGTCCTGTCAAAATCAGATGGAGGGTGGATGAAATGGAGGAAGAACCTACCAAAACACTTTCCTTGAGAATGGAAAACTTGCTGAACTGGGGAAGTCTCGCTGCCTCATAGCAGCTTCCTCTTTGGCCTTCTCCTTTTAAGGTGGCAGATCCAGGGGGGAATTACATCACTGTGTGGTGAGGTAACGGGGAATTGTAACTGGGTAGAAAGAAAGACTGAAAGCTTGTTGATGGGGTAAGGAAGAAAGAAGCACGAAGTCTAGATAAGGATCAAAGTTAATACACTTGTACAAATGTCTGAATTTGCTCAGAGTTCACCAGCAGTTCCTCTGTCAGCATCTGCCTAAATCCCTTTCTAGGAACTTTAATTGACCTAGATAGAAGCTATATTAACAAATATGGCACTGCTTAACTCTATGAGTATTTGTAAGAAAGAAAACGCTCTCTGGGAAGAAGCTGGGGGAAACTGGGGTAATTGCTGTGTTGGGAGAGTCAAAGGGAACAGAGTGCTTCACTTCCTTCAGTTGCTTTGAGACTCCCAGGAGGAACTGCTACATTATTAGTAACCCACTTGCAAAAATCTGACATTAGAAGGATTTTTTAAGAAATAACAGTGATATTTAAAAGTAGGTGTATATAATAGCATCCTCCCTGAAATAGCAGGAAGGATGTGAAAGCAACAGTTGCAGAACATGACACCCTTATGTGATCAAATGTTACTAAGGAGATAATGAACATTTGTTTCTTCATTCTTTACGATGACATCTTATTTTATGTCATTTAGAAAACTGTGTGTTCTAAACTAACTATATATGAATTTGTGAATAGTGTGGCATAGTTCAAATACAGCTACTATTCTAAAAAACAGTTATTGTCATTAACTCATCACATGTGTTGATAGACTCAACAGAAAGGTGAGGAATAAGATGGGCAGAATGAGGGAGACCTGCTGAATATTCTGTCCCTTGTAAGCAATTCCCACAGCCTGCTTTGAAAAGCACGTTGGATAGCCCCTCTGCTGTGCTTTCTAAGACAACAGAGTTAAGTAGTCAACCGTTTCTGTCTTGGTCAAGCAAAGTAGTTAAGCTCAATGGTTAACTGAACGGAGAGAGCAATACGGAATTGGCTGGATTCACACCAATGTGTGCAGCACCTTGCTGGCCAGAGGATTTCTGTTGTCTTCATGGCATTCTAGATTTTTCTGTGGCAAGTAACATTAAAATGGCACTGTACAAAGAACTTTTAAGTATTATATTTATTTATTTAAAATTATATTTATTAGGCTACAGAGAGATTCTGGGACTCTGGTTTGAATGATTGTTTCCATGATCATTTCCAAGATCTGGTGGAGGTTGACAATAATGAAAAATATATTAAATCTACTGTATTGTCAGTGGACTATGATTACGTATATATATGTGTGTACATGCATGTTTGTGAATTTAGCTGAGTGTATCTGCAGCTAACAGTTACTAGACCTTTTAAAAAATGCTAGTGATCAGAGTCCCCCATTTTAGTGTCCTCTTTTGGCACAGAAAATAAAAGTTGATGCTGACAGGTTCAGAGGATAACAAGGACTCTAGATCATAAACCATGAGATTCAAAGCTGAAGTAAAACTTCAAACCAGAACCTGCAACATAAAATAGTTAATTATTTTAAAACTACTTTAGAGTCCCATAAAACTATGTAGAAGTTCTCTGTAAAAATAGACAGGTTTTTCTTCCTTTGCTAACAAAGATAAACATTTATGTTTAGTTGCTTTGGCATTTTTGCAGGGCAGTTTGGGGCCATCTTATTAACTAAGATTGCAGTCAATTATCTGCTTTATTGAGTATTTGTTTTCATTTGAGTGATCTTTGTACTGCTTGCTGGATAATTTTTATGTGGTGAGGAAACTCATTAGAGCTCTTAGTATACCTGCTCGCTACAGTCTTAGTTGTCTGAAAGTGAAAAATCCAACTAGCGTGATCTGAATTTGATCAGAGTGGTAAATCAGTGCAGCTACCTTTGCTTCATTAAAATGTGGAAAAGCATGTGCTTGTTTTCATTATAATTTATAATTACTTCTCTTTTTTTTTGTTGCTTGATGCAAATTGGAACTGGCCTTTATTCTAACATAGAAGATACAGCATCAGATCAACAACTTTATTTTATCTCATGAAACAGATGGTGAAGATCACAGAGATTTCCAAGAAAAGACAATGTAATTTCAGTGCTAAATTACCATTGCTGAAGGGCCTTACCTCCAGGAGTTGATAGGGAATACAACTTCATGGTGTAGTTCTTGTTCAAGTCTAGGCTTAGCTCACCGGAGCCTAGGAAGGATTGAATCTTTGCTTCATAGTTGTTTCAAGTGTCAAAATCAGGCCACAGTGTAATCATTGGGAGTTTCACAGCTGATTTTAGTGGGTCTTTCTTCACTCAGTGGTTTGTGCAATTTAGTACTGTGTATAAACTAAGTGAAGAAATAAAGTGATCAGATGGAAAATTCTTGAGCTGTTGAAGCCAGTGACAGAGCTTTCCTTGATATGCTAAGAATGATTCAGCCGTATTCTGTGCTGTAGTGTGACAATCATTCTGGTCTTGAAAGGTATTCTCATTTTAGGAAATAAACAATTCCTGTACAGCCAAGATTTCATGACAGCAGAATGTAAGTCTTTCACTCTGTGAAGTGTCTAGAATCCTGATCTCAGAGTAAATGGAGTTTGTATTTAAGCATGTATTTTTTTGAGCTGCTAGGAAGGACACCCTCTAACCCAATCTGTGTCTTGGTAGATTTCTTTGTTCCCCAAGTCACCAGAAAAAGTTAAAAAAAGGATAAATGTTTAGACATAAGCATCCTGGGAAAGTGAGAATTGGAAACTGTGCGGTGGTTGATAGCAGAAACATATTCTGAAGACTCACGAAAAACTTATCTGGACCTGGGAAAAAAATAGAATTGCTTTTTAAGGAGAGAGCAATATTGCAAGTCCTCTACTGCTGCAGAGGACATGCAGGCAAAGACCATAAACCAGAAACATTTTGTTGGATTTGTGCTCAGAAGAGGGACCACTATGTGCTACAGAAGAATCAGTTCAGAGGCAGGTGGGCACATGGTCACAAGATGCTTTGTCTTAGGTGCCCATCAGTCAGGAGTGTTTGTCAGTAACTGGTAAGAAAACGTCAAAAACTGTGAGGAAACTTGGAGATAGCACTGCATCCAGTGAAGTCAGCCTGTATGTACCCAGCTAGAATACTGTCTGCAGCTGAATGTGTCTGCAAATAATTATCCTGAGGAGAGGCCAAGTTGATTTAAAAACTCCTCTGATGGATTATAACTTGTGGTTTGTGATGCATCCTGTCTAACTGAAGTAGCACACCATTTTCAGTAAGCCAGAAGCAATATTGGGTCATGTAAATATAAAATAAGAACTTGCCAGAGAACTTCCCAGTGGTCATTTGTGTGTTGGTGGCTCAGTTTTTGAAGCTGTTCCAGCTGAACTTTTTAATCAGAAACCTCCCAGGGCTCCTGCCAGTTCTCCTTCCCGACCTCCTCAGCAGGCTGCCTGTCACCACTTTGCAGTGGAGGATTCCAGGTTTCCAGGTCAATGGTTCTCAGTGGTTTATCCATCAGTTTTATATGGAGAGGTTGTAATAAATTGCCACAAATTTCTAGACTGACTTAATTGGGATTTTCTGCTTTATGCATAATTTTTTTAAAATAGAGTGAAAGTTGTATTTTTTGGTGCATCTAATTAAAAAGATTGGCTTTTAAACGTCTGCTGGGGATCTCTAAATTTGCATGAATGCAACACCTTGAAGTGAACTTATTTGTGTAGTTTAGAGAGTGTGTCCAAGAGTTTCCTAACTTTGTTTGAATGTATCCAACCTATCTTTAGGCAGTTAGTAGAGACGCCTAATTTAGGATCATCTACCTGTCTCATTAAGTTCCCTTTCTGGTTAGTATAGACACAGTCCAAATGACATCTGAATTGCCTTCTGTATCTGGATCCCTTTCCTTGTAGCAGAGGAAAGGTCTGGAATGAGATCAAGTGACAGAAGTTAGGAGACATGAGTCTGTGCCTAAAATGAAGTTCTTGGGTTTGGATTTAGATACGTGATTTGTAATGGAACAAAGTCAACAACAGAACTGCTGTTTGGACTGCAGGCAAAGACACTATTTAATGCTGTCTGTGCTCCTGCAATGTCCTTAAATAGTATGTAAAGTTTTGGGGAATAGAGGATTGGTTTGAAACTCCTAAAGTTGATGGGAGTTTTTCTATTGACTTAATTTCACACAATTTCGGTGACTGAATGACAGGGAGTCTGAAGTAATGAGAGAATACGAACAAATCTGTCTTAAAACCAGCCTGGAGCACATGTGCAGCCATTTGTCATGGGCATTCTGCAGTGAGTAAGTTCTCTTCGGTTTTTTTTTTTTTGTTCCAGTGGGATGTCTTATGGAATGGGATGTTTAAATTGTAGAATGGTTGCAGCAGTTCTCTACAGGTTGCTACTAGATAAGATGGTGGCATAGTTTCAAGAGTGCTATTTGAAAGAGATTGAAACTGCAGAAATGAAAAGGAAGTTTAGTGCTTACTTTAGTGGGCTCAGAAGTTTCTACTCCATTCTTTAACTTTTGTAACAGCTATTCAGTTTATCAGTGATATTGATGAAACTAATGACAGACCAGAATTCTAACAACTGTGTAAGTTATTTACAATAATGTTGCTCATTTCTTTGCCCCTTATGAGGGAAAATGATTAAGTCAGTTATTTTTAAAATTACTGTAGCTATGGTGTCATCCCAGTGCATGCAACTCCAAGGCTGCATGCAGTAGACCTAAAATGACTTGTTAGAAAAGAAAAACCACACCAGAGTCTAATGCATTACACTGTAACCAAGTCCCAATACATGTACTTTTATGGGATAATTTCGACAATAGGTACCATCTGCTTAATATGTTCATAAAACCAAATATTAATTTCCTGGTAAATCAGTTGTAAACCAGAAAGTATTATTATTATTGCAATAATTTTTGCATAAGATGAATGTCTCAGTGGCTCAGAAGGTTGAAGTTTAGAATAAGAGCTGGCATTTACTTTTCTCTGCAATTTGGCTAAAATTAAATTGCCCGATCATGAATCTAAGTCATATTTTATCTTTCATTAAAATAGAAAAGACCTGGAAACAATCTGTAGACCACCAGGATGTCTGAAAGTTATTTTCCAGTTATAAAAATAAACTAGCCTTGAATTTATTCACCATCTGTCAGTCTTCTCTGCCTACCAAGGAGCTGAATTTTCAGATAGGTTACTTGCAGCGGTAAGGAACAGCTGTAGGAAGCCAGAATACCAAGATTACTCTAATTATGTTGAGACACAGAACAGCTTTTGGAAATCTGTAGGAGTTCAGTTACAGTGTCTGGGGAGGGATTCAACATTTCCAGGATTCTCAAGAATGTACACATTTCCTACCGTGTCTGAATCTCAAAGGGTTCATTCAGAGGGGATGGAAATTAGCAGAGTGACCTTCCCTTGCTTAATTTACCTCTGCATCGGAATCTGTGTGTAGGGGTGGGATGACTGCAAGTGAAGCAAGAGACAGTGTTAATCTTATTAAGGCAATGCTTGGTGGCAGGAGGGATGTTACTTTGCCATCATAACCTTTGGGGACCTACTGACTTTGACTTTCTTGTTAGTGGTATGCTATTCTGTTTGCAAAAGAAAACTGGAAGGTGATTTTTAGTACATTAACAAAGTGATGATGATTGTTTGCAGGTGGGTGTGCCGTGTCACATGTGCTTATGAAAAGGCTCAGATTTACCAGCAAATTCTCTCTCCCTCCCTTCAGGACACATGAGTAACCAGGTTAAGTTCACCTGTGCTGCTGAGAGGGACGTAATCAACCTGTTTGTATTCTGAGGTTCTTTTTCTCTTATAAGTGTTGTAAAGATATGTCAGTGTTAATGCACTGAATAAACAGAGGGGTAACTGCATTTAAAAAAGCCCAAATCTTATTTTGACTGACTGAGATTCTTATTGATGCAGAGAGCTGGTTCAAAAGTGGCTTCTCCTCTCAAGAGCAAAACAAGCGAAAATAAAGCTGAAAGGCACAGTAGAAGCAGCATCTCTACCTGTATTCCATAATGGATTTGACTTCAACATAAAAACAAATTAACAAGCCAAAGGACTTTGAGACCAAAACTACCTGACCTTGAGCTGTAAGACTGGCAGCTTCCATCTCCTTGGAAACCATTAGAAGCGTAAATGCAAAACCTATTCCCGTATCGCACACTTACGTAACAAACTGAAGAAAATTGCTTTACAGAATGAATGAAGTGCAAGAATAGTTAAGGAATTATTTGAACAGTATTTTCAGCTTGAAGATAAATCATTTTTGTATGTGTCTTTCATCTAGTTCTTTCATTTGAACAAAAGCAGCTTAAAATTACCATGACATAGTCAGGAAACTACTGACAGACTTCAGGACTTGCTACACCAGAATATGAAAGGAAAATAGGAGGCATGAGCTATGAAGCCATGATGTCTGTCCGGCTACAGAAAGACTGGTCCATGCACCCAATTTATGAAACAATGCAAATAACTTCCTTACAATAAAATTGGAAGGCTATGTCAGATTTTTCCTAAACTTTGTACGTATGTGCTTTCCCAAAGCCTTGCAGCACAGGGCTGTCAGTTCCACAGCTTCAAATGCTCTGCAGTTGAAAATATGTATGGGGAAAGGCTGGACGGCTGGCAAAGAATATATTCTCATAGAGTTCATTTGTGCTACTGTTACTCATGGTTCTGCTATACAAGTTGTCCTGCTCACAGCAGAGGACTCCTGTGAGTATGCAGGCACAAAGGCTGAAGAACTGGATGCCTGACACTTTATAAAAATCTAAGGAAACGAGTCATTATTAGTACATTAGAACTACATCTCTGTTCTTCAGTCCCCTTGGTATTGCTGCTTGGCATGGAAATTCTGACCCTATTAACTCTGGCTGAGTCTGAAATTTATTTTTGAAGCTTTTAAAAAACAGCTGGGGAGTATCTTTCACTTTTAGTCATATACTGTGGCTGCTTCTTCATGTCTTTTAAGTTGAAAGAAATCCCTGGGCTCTCCTTGGCCTTACGTGGCTTCCATATTAAAACATCCAGGTTCCTAATCTTGTCTACTTTTTGTGGGAGATAAAAATGGCCAAGTGGTACCTCTCTTTGATAAATTTCAAAAAGCTTGCATCATATCCCAATTCCTCTTAAAGTTACCCTTTTTAATTTGCAAATTTACAGGCTTCGCTCGAAAATTAGAAGTGTATCCTTAGCCTTCATACTGTGTGCAGTATTTCATCACAAATATAAAGCCATGTCTAGCTTATTGCTGAGTCTTCATGTGTTTTTATTGTGTAAGGCTTTGGGGCAAGGCTGTCTGAATTTCTGAGTGTTGTACTACAGAAGTCCACATTAAAACACAGATACTCTGTGCTAATTCATCAGATTTTTGCTGCTTGCCCTTAGAATTTTTTTCAGGAGAGAAATAAATCACTATGTTACAACAGGACTTTTCTTCCTGGAGTCTTAGACTCACAATTCAGGTTCATCCTTTCAGCTGCTCTCAAACCTCATCCATACATGTGTCTCCTGTATTTTATTTTTGATGTTTATAGAAGAAACAAATTAGGTCAGTTCACATCTTGTGGTAGGCATGAATAGCAGGTTTCTGTATCTTCTCAGTTCCCATTCTAGTTCCCTGCTATCTGGAGTGCTGCTTCTAAACTGTTATGTATGGCCACACTACTGCACATACAAGTCTTTCTTGTAGTATTAAAAAGGAAAATAATTTTTCTCTTTTTAATGAAAGTGCAAAAATCTTACTGCAGGAAAGACCAGTCTCAAAGTATTACCAGCTGGCTTATGCTAATCCTAGCAACTTGAATAGCCCTCAGATTCATCATCTGATTTTATGAAGCTTGCCTATTAATAATTCATAAATATTCCTGGATATACTGTAGCAACACTACTAATTGGGATTTTGTTCTTGCTAAAAATAAATAGAACACCATGATCTCAAAGGAGAAAAGAGTTCCTGTAGCCATCTTGCTGGGATGCAGCTGAGTAGTAGCCAAAATTAATTTGTTCTTTAGATCTTACTTCTCTGAAATTCCCTACCACTCAACAATGCGTTGGTGATATTTATTATCTTTTAATACACCTATGCCAACTTTAGGTAATATTTTCAGAGGTGATAAAAGAAATGAACTGCTCAAACCCCACTACTTTGCAATAGGAGTTATGGGAATCCAAGTGATTGTTTTTTCATAAAACAAGCTTTTCTTCATGAAAACTGCCCAGATTGATTTCGGCCTCTTGAATATTTCATTTTTTGGCAAATAAAGGAATAGGGAAAACTTATGTATTCCAGTTCAATTTTGTTGAAATTAGACATATATACTCCAGTTCCAGAATTTGCCTTCTTTTAAAATAATCTGATTTTATTTTTAAAATCAGAATGGATAATATAATCCAATATCTTCTTTTTAATTTTAACAAATATTTCCAAGTGTTTTGTTTTTGTTTTATTTTAAGAGATCAGCCACAAACCTCCCTGATATTAGTCAGCACAAGGAATGTGTGCCCAAGTTGTTTAGACTCACTGAAAATGTTCTGGGCCAACAGTAGCTGTGTTTATTAGAAACAAAGTTAGTGTGTAGGGAATATTGTTGATTTACCTTAATTTGGTTTTTGGCCTCACTTTACAGAAGGAAATGAAGAGGAAAGAGTTAGTGCATCTATAAAAATGTCTGCGACATTGCTGCTAAGATCAAAATGATGGGAAGCCTTTCCTTAGATAACAAACACATGGATGATGGTGAAAAACAGTATGTTGTTATCTGCATTACAATGTATAATAGAACTTCTGGCAAAGAAGCAGTAAAATTTATGGGACTGAAAGTAAATGAATCGAAGCGGGACAGTAATTTACATTTGGCCCAGTAGCTCAAGACTTGATTACCTACAATTAGATAAGTCCAGTTTTGGACTTTGTTCATTCTCAAATATGTAACTCGATTTTCTGGAATGCAGAAAGTGTGCCATTTAAGCCATGCTTTGTAAATTTAGGCTGATACTGTAAGTTTATGATTACTAATGATGCACTTTGATACCTCAGTTGTATATGCTCCTTGTACACTTGTTTGCAAACAACTGTAGTGTGCATACTTACTGAAAAAGAGTAAAGGAGGACAGTTTTGGTGGAATTGCTAAGATACTCACCATCTTAATAAAAACCAGTAGCAGGTATCTGTAATGAGGATCCATAGGGAGATTGAATTTTCAGTGGGATACATCCAGACTGAAATGGTACATCTATGATCTATCAATCTAGAAATTATAAAAATGAGTGAGACTGTCAAGGAAAAATATAGAAAAAATGGAAGAGAGTATGAACACAGTTTTGAAAAATTGGCTTGAGTATCTTTTATTTATATGATTTTCAACTTCAAACCATTGCTAGTCAGATTTAATAACCATACAGTTAAGTAAGATGAGGGATCACAGGACGAAGATAGATGTGAAAAAATGTTGACATCTCAAATTTCAAGAACACAAGTCTGTACCATTGTATTGTTTTTATTTGGCATTTGGACATTTCATCATTTTTATCTGGCAAAGAATTTTGTGAAACGGAAATATGCCACTGCTATGCGAACATTTTTGAAACTTGGATTAATTTTCAACTCACATGTTTTACTCATTATTTCAGAGATCCATGCCATTCTCTAACCTACCGCTGTAATAATGGTTAATAGTAAGTCTAGATGTGATAGTTCAGTGATTATTTCTGACTTCCTCTTCTACTTTGTCCCTCAGAATTTGAATCAATCTAGAGGAGTCATTTTTACATGTCTGCTGGGGGACACATTTCCTTAGGAGTCTAGAGGAGTTGAGGCTGTGGCTCCTGGTTAATTGTAGATACCAAGAAATGAATTACTGAATACACTTGTATTTATTCATATACTCTACTGCAGTACTGAACTGAGATTTGCAGAATCTTCAAAATAAAACCTGACTGCCAGGAAACCAGGAAGAAATTAAAGCACAGGGAGCAGTGGTATCCATGTGAATGTTTTGAGTATTTTAATCCTCATGTGAAACCCGTGGAATGAGGATAATGTTCCCAAATCCAAGCCATAGAGAGACTTGAATTCTTCTAAAGGGCCAATCCTGTGTACAGTGGACACACATATAAATTCTAGAGTGTTCCTTCTGTTTTCCAGCTCAGATACCAAGCTTGTAGGCAATTTGCAATGAAGAAGAATTGTTAGATAGGCTCATCTGTAAATTAGTCAGGGGAAAGCAAGGCAGATTTCCTTAATATTCTGAATAGATAACTTATTAAATCATGTTGGCAAGCCCTAATTTACTGAACTTCTTGTCTGCAGAGTTTATTGTAGAATCTTTTATCTACCAGCTTCTTCAAAAGAATGTTTCTATTGACTACACTATTCCTTCCACTTGGGTTACACAGCCCTCCAGCCACCTGCTGGGTGAAATACAATTGGATGATGTTATAATTTACAGTTGGATTTGACACCAGCAGCCTTTCTGATTTGACACTGATACTCCTAAACCTCACAGGTAGTCATTTTGATGGAAAATACCATGAAGTGGAAGATGGAAAAAAAGGCTAGAGCTTCATCCACAGTCCCAGATTTATTCTGAGATGAGCCAGATAGGGTACTATGACCAATTTGTGCTAAGTATAATTTTATATACTTTGTGCAAAAGTGACTCTATCACCAAATGGTGTAGTAAAGTCCATATAACCAGATATTTTGGAAAATTGAGCTTCATGGCAAACCTATACTAATAGTTATTTATTTTGTGGAGAAGTCTGTTTTCATGGTTCACACTCAACTGTGGGTAAAATTCTTTCTGTAGAGTACATTATGACTCACTCAGTGCTGAGGTCTCTGATCAATGTGTTGAGGACCCTAGTCAGGATGGGAAAACATGTGAAAGAGTATCCTGCTGCTGCAGAAGACAAATTTGTTCAGTCAGAAAAGACTGGCCAGCTAAGCCATTAAAATGATTGTACTCCCATAACTGCCTGGGAAAGGTCTGCTGTTGCTTCATGGCTTTAAGTGTTGTAGGACAGTGGTCTAAATCAGGCGCATCATAAAGTTTTTACTAAGCTTGTTTTAACGAGACATTGTTAGAAGTGAAGTACTTGTTTTGTTGCTCTATTTATACTTTATTGGATCCTGTCATGCTACAGGTAACAAATTGACAGTTGCTTTTTCAGAGGAAGAAACAGTAATTTTCTTGTTTGTTTCTTCTTGCAATTGTTTTTTTCTTCAGCCTCCCTGTGCAGTCATTTGGCCTACAGTCAAGAAATGTAGAATATATTGTGCAAACTGGGCCTTTCATAAGAATGGCTTAAGGAGGAAGTAAGGCTCTGGCTTACAATTTACACACTGAGCGCAATAGTTACAATCCAAAGGAGAGTTTCACTGATGCCACTAAGTTGATTGCAGTCTCCATATATCTTCTTTCTGCTCAGAGACACTTCTAAATTTGTCAAAATCAGTATCCCTTGTTTGTCTTTCTCTTGACATGTACTGCTTCCTGTTAAACTTCCACAAAGGAACTGATACTGGCTTCTGGAAATGGTGCTTTTTTCTTATCTATTTAGTATTTCTGAGGTAGGGCAGACAATTCCATGCTTTTGGAAGTTGTGATTCAGTTGTGCAATTTGAAAAAAGAAATCAGCCAACTCATTTGGACAGGAAGACAACAAGAAATTATTAAGACACGGCAGGTAATTTAATTAAAAATAGGATTTTTATGAGCAGTGCTAATATGAGCTACCTTAGCTAACCTGACAGTAAAGGTTTTGCAAGCTACAGTGACATCTGGCACAGGATCACATGAAGGAATTATGCAGAGGCAATAAAAGACAGTTAGTTAGCATTGCAAATAGTATTCTAACTTTTATGAGATGTCTGCAAATTTGCATACAGATACGTAATTACATAAGTTGCAGCAGTTGTGTTTGTTCCATAAGACCGTGCCACTTTATTAGTAGAATATGAAAATCAGGAATTAATCCCTTTTATCGTCTACTTTCTTAGTAGTCCATAAATATGTGGCAAATCATGGGAACTTGCTACAGCTGTTCTTATGTGGACTTTCTCACCTTGTCTCAGAATGGCGTGGAAACAAAGCTGTATCCCCCGGCTTCCTTAACTCCAACAGTCTTTTAAGAGACTTTTAAATGCATCTGATTTATTATCAGTTTTTTACTCCCCATTCATCTTTGAAACTTTAGTTTGTAGGGTCATGCTGCAAATCTCTTTTGATTTATTCTCTTCCAGTTTTAAAGAGATTTGAGTTAATATTTGTTCTCATTAGTACCTTTCTGATAAGGGTAGTTATCTTGTGTTACAAGTAAACAGAGGAGGCTGGGAGGGAAGGATATCTGACCAAACAAGAGTGCTGTATTAGGTACCTTATTAAATTCAAGGTGAAGCTGGGCAACTCAGATGCCTAAAAAGCACAACTGCACTAAATGATTAGCTAGAAAAAAACCTGCTAATATAACTTCTTATAAATCCCTAGTGTATATGATTTCTTTGCCTGGGTAAGCTTGGACAATTTTAACTTACATACCAACAGACAAAGACATGAAAAATATTTATGCAAGACAGCTTTCTTAAATTATATTTGAATATTGACTTTTATTATGTTGACTATATTAATACTTCTGTAGAACTTTTCTTGTATTTGGCTCAGGGGAGGTTTGCAGAGGTACAGTCAATTACCAAGGTAGTTCTGACTACAGATTTTAAACATACTGTTATGCCAACTGACGTAAAGAATGGACAAGCTGGTCTCTATTTTTATTTTTTAACATCTTTTTCTTTGTGTGTTTTGAAAGTACTTTCACTGTAATTGTGCCTTTGGCCCTTCTATTGTAATGGAAACTTCCCCTTATGCCTGGGTCACATAAAGAAAAAAGTTCAAAGCAACAAGGAAGTTCAGAGCAGGAGAGAGGAAAAATGTCATAGGAAACTGTGATTGTGCTCTCCCTCAGAGGAACTTTGTTGACTCTAAGTTTAATTTGTGTTTGGAATGTGACTAGATTGTGGACTACCAGTTCTTTTAACTCTTTTCCAATAGATGAAAGTGGTTTGCAGTAATGTAGCCTAAAGAATATTTTTGTTTATTGACTGTGTAATGCGTTCTCATTTTTTCTTGTAATCTAAATGACGTGTGCTAAATGACAATCTGTAATAGAATAAGTATAATTAACAGTGAATATATCTTTAAGACTATTGTTGGTGGTTTGTCTGAGTATGGTAATGAGAATTGCAAATGAAATCTTTCTGCCCAGAATGACTGATCTGCCTTAAAGGCATTGCCAGCAATTGTTTTTATGGAGGGAGGGAAGTAGTAGTAACTGAAGGAATAAAATAATGAACCTGCATAAATGCACAAGACAAATAAAGGAGCAACAGATGTTTATTTTTCTTTAAACTCAGTGGGTGAGCACAAGGATGAATGTTGTTCTCTCTGCTGAGTCCTTCGGCAGGGTGTTGCTGGTAGTAGCTCTGTTGAAAACAGAAAGAATGAAAACAAGATCTTGCTTCATATTGCTGTAGCTAGGTCTGGTTTCCAACAGCTGATCTTTACTTTTTAGAGAGGAGTTCATTGAACAGAGGATGAGCTGGCATCGGCAGGGCGTAGGGTTCTGAGCTTTTTCTGCACCTCTCACTGCAGAGTGGGAACTTGTAGGGAACTCAAATTCTGAGACAAGAATCCCCATGACTCAAGCCTAGTTTAGACTAAATAGTCTAGGCTGACTACTGGCTGGATGTAAACGGTGAAGGTGTCTTAGCGCAGTGTCTGTTTTGATTCTGAACACAAGCCGCTAAAGCTGCATGGCGTCCCACTGGGCCCCAGAGTTAGCTGTTAGGTCTTCAATAACTTATGCATCTCCAGATGAACTGAAACTTTGGAGCTGTCACCTCTCCTGTCCTGATCCATCTGCTACCCCTCCTTACCTGGCTGGAAGTCTAGTGCCCTTTGTGTGGATTCCATGTGCAGAATCTTGCATAACCTGTAAAACATTTTTTGCCAGATGAAAGGTGGGGAGTGGTGCTCTGTCATGGAGAGAGAGAGTTGTTTGTACAGAAGTGACCGACTTTGGGAGTGCTGCAGACTACGCAGGCAGGGGCTGACTTTGTGTTTGCCTGCTATGCAGGGCTGAGTAAAGAGGCCTCAGCTGTGAACCAGGGGTCCAACCCGCTGCCTTGACCCACAGAAAAGGCCAGAAACAATTTTTGTAGCTGCAAGTCTTTCCTCTTTTTTTTATGTGAGGTGCAAATCTTCCAGCAGCAGATAGATGACAATTAAGGTTAGTTTTTCAACATCTAATGGTGCTTCTGCTTTTGTTTTGTGATTCTTGTTGGTACTAATAGGTACACTCACAGAGGACATTTCTCTGAACTAAAGGTCCATAGCATTTTTTCTCCTAATTAAGCTGTGCATTTTTGAGACATACATCAGAGCTCTTTCTTCTTAAAAGGCAGTGGAGTTCCACGATTGGATCCATTTTCCGAACTTTTTAACAGCTTGAAAAAGATTTTTCTGAAGACTATAACTGATTTTTTGTCAGTGCCATGCCACATCCTAAATCTAGGCCAAACCAATTAGAAACATGTATCTTTCGTCGGCTGAATAAATCTAGCACAAGAGAGTGGAAGCCTGGAAACTCGGACTTTTGCAGGCAGCTGGCTGCCTAGAGGGATGGGCGATGTAATGTCCTCTGCAATGCTGAGGCCAGGCAGGAGTTGGCTCACAGCTGTGACCATGTGTCTACATTTCTTAGGGCTTGTTTAGCAATTTCAGCTTGACAGAGGCCTATCCTGTTATAGCCATGCCTTTTTTTCCTGCTGGATGTTCCTTTGCTATTAAAAGTAAAGGAAATAGTATACACAAAGCCACTTTTTATTGAGCTATTGAAAAGAAAATGTAGTTACGTATGTTTCTGCAGCAGCTGGCACAGTCCTGGTCTTGTCTGTCATCTCTGGATACTCTTGGTATATGAAAGACTGAACTCATGTTATGCGAGCCAAATAAATAATTTCCTTCCATTCAGTCAAGAATAGATGGTGGAGAAACTGCACTATCAATTTAATTCATCAGCTTCACTGGCTGTGTTTCAAATTTAATAGTTTTCAAATATATTTCTAATTTGCTGCTAAGAAAATTAAAATAAAATTCAGAAACACCTTGCCAAAGGCAGCATTCAATAAAAACTAATCTGCACCTCAGGAAGGGATTCAATTTTTTTGTGTCCATAACTGTATATAATTAGTGTGGCTGCAACAAGCATGTAATTTTTATTATCTGTGAAGGGTTTGGCAGGGGGAATACATCATTACCTGCTCATCTAATAATGTGCAGTGCTACAATTCATTTTCTGAGATGCCATGTGTACTGAAGAAAAACATTGACTTTATCTCTCTTTTTGTTTTTTTTTTATAGGCATAGCAGAAGCCTAGCCGTATGAAGTAGATAAAAAATAAGGATGAACAATATGTCGGAAAGACACTTGTATAAACAGCGAACAGTAGTGAACAACAAAATCCAATCCCAAGATCCAGTGAATAGCTGCATGTGTCAAAGACTCTGGGATTGTCAGGCAACAAAAAAATTTCATTCTAGTCACCATCCAGCAACCTGGAATATGGATCTGTAAGTGTTTTTATGTATATGCTTTTATAATAGCATTAAAAAATGACAGAAGAGTGGGACATGAGTAAACATAACATTGCTTTTTACAGTTGGCCTTTAGGCCAACATTGCACAATTTCTTAAACATGTAATTTTGCTATGAAATGGGGTTAGTTGTCTTACTAAATTATGAACATAACTGTGGACAAAATCATTTAGAAGTAGCTACAGACATAGACCACCACTGAGAATTGCTTAAATTTGTATGGTTACTTGAAAAAATGAGCTTTCAATAAGGAGGAAGCTATCAGGTTGAACAGTACACTGGGAAAGGGTGTGTGAAGAGGACAAAAATGAAGAGGACAAAAACTTATTGAGGAGATGTTTTCTGAGGAGTTACTAGGAGAAGAACTAGCCTTTTTAGAGTCCCTCTCGCTGTTGGGCACGATTCTTCAGAATGCTTTGCTTTGAGGGACCAGCAAGCAAGGCCTACCTGGCCTTTCAGAGGCACTTCTTGGGAACAGATTTGTGCTTCTTGCAGTCAGTGAAACCTCAGGTCTGTTTCCAAAAGCCCACCCAGACCATGAGGAGCCCCCAGAAGATACATTTTAATCTGAACTCTCAGTTTCATTAGCTGAATGGGAAGCTGTTAACTTTATGTTTTGGACCAAACACAATGCTTAAAATGATCTGTGTTATTACAGAAACAGTAACTGCTGGTAAAATGTCTCAGTCAAAACTGAAATTCAGGAAACTTTTTAGTGAGATAAATACCAGTAAGTTACAAAATTACAGCCCATTCCTCTTAGATTCTACAAACCAACAGTTAGTCTTAAGTGATTCAATCATGACTAATTACATATTACTATGGCTGTTCCTTAACATTTCAATCAACCTTTAGTTGTGCTGTTTATACATAATTTGTCATCTTCATTTCATTAAAATTGATGTGGAGATGGTGGAGGCTTTGCCACATCATTTTTATTTTTTAGATAGATTAATATAGAAATTAACTGCGAACTTTAATGTTGAGAATTGCTGGGAGCTTGACTTCAGGGCTGTTCAGGAGCAGTTTGTTTGTGCTCTGTGGCCAATGCAAAAGCTTCCAGTAAACCCCTGCTTTCTTTAGTGACAAAGCCTGTTTAAGTTATTCGGCTCTCTTTCTTTGCTCCGCTTCCTTGTTTTTTGCTCTCCAGTTTCTCTGGACCACCTCCATAGTTAACTGTCTTTTGTTAAGTTGCTGGGAAGGAGAAAGGGGAAACCACCATCTCTGCATTCCAAGCATTGGGCTGGGTAACTTGGAGGAGTGTGAAATGTTGAAGTACATGACGTAGCTATGACCAGCAGTAAGGCAACTGGACACTCTTCAGCTATATCAGCCTCATTCTGCATTGGAGCTTATGATACGTGCTGAGAGGCAGGGTTTGTTAGCCTGGATAGTATTAACTCAGTGCTGTTGTGGCATGATTGTGTCTTTGGAGATAGCTCTGGGATCAGTGGATCATCTTCACTGTGTGGAGCAGGTACATCCTTAAGCCAGCAAATCCATGTTTGTGAATTAAGCATGCAGAGTCCTCATACAGTACACAGAAAGAGGTAGATACCACAGAGTAAAACCACTAATAGAAGAGGCAATTTGCAAAAACTAGTAGCCCAAGATGAGTTATTCATTTGATTCTCTGACTAGTGAAAATTGGAGTTGGGCACCTTCTTGCAAGTGGGAATCATCAGACACGGTTGTGCCCTTTGGAGTTAACCTTCTAAAGCATGTCTTTTTATTCAGTGGTCCGTGGCTTAGAGACCTAAATTTTCTGTTTCTTCTGCTTGAGTATCTCTTTTAGTTTACTGTTCATTTCTTTAGCTTCTGGCTATGTTTTGTGCAGGTAGTGTCCCAAACAGTGTCACAATTCCACATCTCTTTTGGTGAGGCTAATAGATATCAAGTTCTGTATGTGTGGAGCATGGTGACAAGTTCAGACTTTTCCTGATGAGATAGCTGTTCCCAGTCTGGTTAAACAGTGTAGAGGGGCCTCTTGACTGTTGGTTTGTGCTACAGCTCTGCACAGCTTTTTAGAGGTGGAAGGGAAGCCTTGAAAACAACAGACGGTAGAAATAGAGTGGTTTAGAAATCTGCAGGTGCAAAATTGGCTGTTGTTAATTCTGGATGGAAAAGTGCTGAGTGACCTGGTGTAGTGACTTTGCTCCTGGCAGCATGTAAAGCACATAATGCTCGTAACTCTGCTGCTTGAGCTACTTGTGTGCTGTGTTCTCTTCTTCAGAACCTTTGTGTTGGATCTCTGCCAGTTTAGGGATTGCTGTGCTGCACTCCATTTCATGATGTAGATGTGCTGCCAGGATTGCTTGTCTGCGTAAATCCAGTCCAAGATGCCTTTTAAAAACACTGAGTCCAAATCTAAAGCCAAACTTTTTGTTTTAGACCCCTTTTAGCATCAATTGAATGCTAACTATAGTCTGAATAAATGGCTCCCAGCTGTGAATGTATTGACAACAAGATGAACCTTGAAGTAATTTGCTGCAATTTTCAGGCAGAATCTAAGTTTAGTTGTGGGGGGAAAGAAAAAAAAAGAAAATTGTTTTCAGTTTTCTGACTGCAAAGATAACCTCCCACTGGAGATCGAAGCCGTGCTCCTTAATCTGTAGTTGAGTCATTGGCCTTGATTTTCAAATATCTTCTAAAAACATCAGCCCTAATGGGAATGGCTGGGTGCTGGGCATTTCCAGATACACTCTACAATATAGATTTCTGAAGATAGGTCAGATATCCCTTAAGAAAAAATGTCCTATATTCTTGCCTTTTTTAACTGTGAATTTACAAAGCACAGACGCTATTGAACAACATAAGTCTAGGCATAAAATATTAGCAAATGATTCTTGATAGAAAAATTTCTGTTAATATTTTGGGCAGGAACACAAAATGCTTTCTCCTTGGGAGTAACTCACAGTTTCTGAAGTTGTTCTAAAACTAATTTGTTTTGACCTCATAGGCTGTTTAAGCCTGGTGGCTCTCGTTCTTGAGTTAGCAAGAGATAAGAAAGTATTTCCTTGTGTAAAAAAAGATACTGGATCCTGCAAGGGATGCATTTTGACCTATTAAAATAACTTCTGAAAAACAGTAGTTTGTGCTTTTGCAGCTCTTTATCTTTCAATTACTGCTTTTGTGTGAAGAGAGCTTAGGCCAAGTTTGTTTTTCTTTCAGTATGCTTGGCCAAAGCCCTCTGTCTTGAAGAAATGCAGGAAGCACATTGAGGGACTTGATTTCACACAGAACTTCTGGAGCTTTGTACTGGCCTTTCAAATCATAGCAAAACTGCCGCAGGGCAGCCACAATACATTCTTTAGCATTTTACAGTTGTTAATACTAGATTGTTCATACATATTTTTGAAAATAATATGGGCTTGGCTGCTGAAGTAGCCTGTTTGTTTTTAGAAATACTAGAGATGAAATACATTTAGAAATACTAAATGCCACATTATACCAGTTCTTAGATATTTTTTCCTGTGCATATCTTATTGAAGAAGAAATAGTTTATAAACTTTGGATCTTGAACTGTGGGTTTTTTTCCTTAAAAAAAGATGTATTGACACATTATACATAAATGTGAAAAGAGGTGCAACACATTGTAAATAGTCTGCATTAAACTTCATCACAGTCTGTATCAGTTTGCTGAGGTGTAAAGTGATGGAAAAATGAATTGTGTTTGAACTGATTTTAGTTCACTTATGAAATTCCTCCTGGGGTAAGCAAGTGAGTGCCTAGAAACTTATGTTTGCAAAGCAAGTGGGAATCTGTTAGAAATTACCTCTAGATAAGGTGTATGAGCTGTGTAATGAAATGTTTTCAATACCATAGAACATTTGTTTTTAATATAAAAGTAGTTGGACATGAGGATTGTCTCCTTAAGGTAGTTCTTGGACAGGTGATTTCCTGCCAGTAAAAATATTCTTTAAATCCTTATTGAATTGGTTTCCAATTTCTGCAAACTAGTTATTCTGAGGTACAAAAATAAATTCTGACATTTCCATTTTTAACATTTACCTTCACATCTGTTTTGTAAAAAGAAAAGCAGCAACTTGTGCACACACATCTCTAAAAGCTCTAAAAGCCTAGCATTTTCTCCCTGGATGTGGGGAGTAGGGGATGCTTAGGGGAAAAATATGGGGAAAAAGACAAGTGTGGGTTGACTTTTCCTCTGGCCTAACACTTTCTGGCAGGTAGAGAGAGATGGCAGCTATTCTTTTGAATAGTCACCAGTAGACATAATATTCATGAAATTGTCCTGCCTTTTTTAGAATGTATTTCAATATTCATCTTCCACAAATTTCTGTGGCAATGAAGTTCGCTATGAAGTGTTGGTGTCGGGTGATAGAAATGTATTTCAATTTTTTTTGCTTGTTCTTGAGTGCTCTGTAGCTTGTCTTAAGCTGAAGAGTGTGAGGTTGTTCCCTGTTCACTTTTTCTACACTGTTTGTGGGCTTGTAGACTTCCTTTGTTTTCACTCTTCATTCATTTCCTGTATAATAAATAAAAGAGCATTAATCAGAATGGGAAAAGAAAATCAGAAGACTCAGAGCATGCACTGGAGCACTGTGTGTTTGTGGCCAGCATTATAACAACCCCTCCCCACAACTGACCCTAAAATCTATTTGTGTTGTGTCTAGTGAAGAAAATGTCTCTTCCAACATGAAATTTGACGGCAATTATGCTAGTTTTATTACCATAGTTTTCTTTATAATTTTATTCACATAGAAATGGTGTGAGAGACTAGTAAATAAAAAATTGAAAAGTTGTCTCCATGTGAGACAGAGGGTTTTCAGTGCTGAGGCTGCCTATTTAGAGTGAATGCTCTTAAAATCTCCAGTAGTTATGTAGCCTACTGGATTTAACTAGAAAAAAATCCTAGGTCAGATCAAAAATTCAGTAATTGCCCCCAGAAGTCAATGAATAAGAAAGACCAAACTCAAAAACACAGCATGGGACTCAAAACCTCAAAAGATCCAAACTCAGAAAAATGGAACCCAGATCTGAAATAACAAACCTCAAAAGGTTGGAAAATGAAGCATAGTGAAAAGGATTATTCAGATAAGGACAGTATTTTTAACAATTTTGTTCATTACCTAAATTAATCTCCTGGTGGAAGTTTTATGCAACTAAGATGAAGGACGAAAATAATCCTCAATCATAAAACTCTCTGTTTAAACTTAAAGCACAGTTTTTCTCCCACTGTTCATGCCTTTCCTCTTCACCCAAGAGACTTATGTGACAGAAAGGAGTATCTTTTCTCTTACTAAAGTTTAGTATCTTACATTGGTGATTTAAGTTGCGTTTGTGCTAGTGACCTGTTAAAAAGTATCTTAAGAATCCACCAGGATTTCTTGACCACCAGTTTCTTTGTTTGTCAACATAAAACTCCCTACACAGATACAAAGACTTTCAGGCTTCCTTCCTGTCTTATAACATGCTCTATTAAGATGATGTTGCTCAGAATATGAATCTTAAGTGTTCTTTGTCAATCTGGAGAGCCAGAACTGTGGTCTAAGTCACTGGCCTAATATTCTAAGAGTGACAAAGTTTAAACTGTGAAATTAAAGCTTCAGGAGAGATAGAGACCTTTATTTATGAAGATAAATCAATAAAGGTGGGTTAAGTTGTTCGTTTAGACATAGCATGCACAGTGTTCTTCTGCCATTAGTTCTTCAACTAGAGTCCTCTGGAAATTCAAACTGGAGTTTCAGGTGCTGAGAAACTTTGAGCAAGTTATAGGGATATTCACACTCAAATTCACAATCAGACAATGCTTTTAAAAATCTGATAAACAGTATTTCACCTCATAGTTTTGAAAGACATTATTATTTTCAATTTATTTGGAAGACTGGCTCTTGCGAAGGATCCATTATCACTGTAGACATGATAAACCCAAATAATAAAGCGCAAAAATCAAGCCCAAACAAGAGAGAAATGTGATTTTCCAGTGTATTTGCCTCCAAAATTCTTGTGAGAAAAACTGAAGAAAGGTCCCTAGCTTTGTAATTCTATCAGACGTTCACTGTTCTACTACCAGCTAACCAGGAGGATTCAACACTGGGTGTGTGTTGAAGTTGTCAGAATATTCAATACTTACTAGAGTGCTGCTATTTTATGTTGTCATATGAATCGGTGTTAGTGCAATAGTGACTGTGTTTTAAATCCTCATGCAGAAGAACTTAAGAATAGCATAGCGGATGGGCTTCTCAGGAGATATGCTTGACAACCTATAGTAAGATAATCAGTAAAATGCAATTCCATTTATCTCTGCAGATATACAGAAATATAAACCACTATTCTGATACTGCCTATTCCCTTTCCTCAGCTCAACAGGTCCCCATTTCAATGTAGTCTCCAACACACAAACCCATATGGTGGCAAGCTCTGGAATATTTTGCTACAGGACCACACAGCTATTTTGGTAGATTTTTATACTTGAACTTTAACCATAGATAATGCTGTTGCCAAAGTGGTTGGGAACACAGGAATGGTATGCATCTCCAAGTCATTGAATCCAGCCCTCTGCCTCTTCAACAATAATATAATTTAATTGTATCTGAATTGATTTAGTTTAATCCTACTTCTTTTATTAGGAAGTTGTGCTGTCCGCTCACTCCTTAGAGGTAAAAAGCCTCTGCCTTCCCCTGATCTTTCTGCTGCCCATTCCCTGAGCCTGATTAATGCTTTGACCATGGATGGTAGGGTGTCATTTATCCTGCTGCAGTAGTGCAGCTCTTGATTTTTTTTCCCATTTCTCTTTTGGAAATGCCTCTCTTACACATTCCACATTTCTCTATTGTCGTATCCAAATAACGCTGCTGTCTCACAGTCCTCCAGTGATTACATAATATTCTTAGTTCTTTTTCCTTCTTATGTAGCTTCAAATATAAGATGTACCAGCTTCTAATGAGTAATAATTCTTATGAGCTTGAGCTGTATAACCTCGCGTCTTTTCCTCTTACATTTCATCCCATATATACTATCTAGTGCTCAGTATCATTCAGTTCTTCCTTTACGTCATTCTGGTATCTTTTTGCATAGACAACCTTTTTCTAACATGTTGTCACTAGATCTCATTGGCCCATCTCTCTCTTAACATTTTTTGTACCAAGTTCCTTAGTGAAAATATGACAATAGGAGTGATACTCTTATGAATTCTGTTGGTAACCTTCTAGCCCTATGTATCTTATTTCACCACTACTTCTTACCTGAATTTTAATAATTTCTGTTCTTCTGCATTCCTTAGTTGTTGTATTAATCACTTTGTTTTCCTGCTATATTAATAATTATCTAATTAATTAATAATGTCATCTCTCTGGACTTGGCAGGCATTTGACTTTCTACTTAATTATTAATTAATTGTTAGATTACACAATTTCTGATGGGGTATGCATTAACTTATCCAAAAAAAGTCAGTTTATGAAACAAAACTTTCAGATGAGGATGATGTGATCCAATTTCAGTAGATACTTGATACTTGCTGCCTTCTGTTCATCTAATGCAATTGAAGACAGCTGCTTCGGATTACTTCAATCCAGGGTTTTCAGGTTATGGACAAGTGAGGGGAAATGGAGAGGTGAAAAGACTCATCAAAACTGAAGAAACATAAAACTGAATTCACATGTTTTGTGTATTATTTAGGAATTGCAAACATGACTTTTACCTCTTTTTTTTTAGTAGGTATTTCATGGACATATACAGAGCGATGTTTTTGGTTTTACAGAGTAGAGTCCATTCAAGTAGAAATCTTCATATATTTTGCTCAGCGTATATTTCTCCTCTATAAATTCTTTGATTTTAAGACATATCTGCCCAAGTAGCTGTGAAGCATGCCAATCCTGAAGGCATCAAAGGTATAGACAATTTTCTCACTAACCTTTTAATAAGGATGGCATTCCTTAGTTTTAGCCTTTCTTTTTCCATCTAGCCTACCTTTGACTTCTGCACCATTATAATCCTCAAAATAATTGGTGTCAGCTGTACTGATCCCTTCTCATACACAAAAAAACCTTCCTGGCTACTGTAAATCTTCATCACCAAGGATAATTTATTTATAAGTATGGAGCTTCTGTTTGGATTAAAGCACTGAACAATGATTAGACCCACTTATATTTATTCATTCTTTCAGCTTCTATACTCCAGTCTAGGAGGCAGCTTTGGAAGGCTGTGACTATATTGATAGCCTGTCATTATATTGTTTTGATCCCTCAGGTACTTCAGTGCTTAACCTGATTATTATTTATGTCAAAACCAGTAAATGAACAGTTTGCATTCATGCTTTTAGGACAGCTTTCACAGTCTGACAGCTCAGTCAGCATTCATGATTTCTCTTTTCAGAACACTTACTGGAGTGCTTATTGAACAGAAATTCATGGTAAGGTAGCCAAGAAAATAAATGTAATAATACTGATATAATTTCTTCTGAGGTAAGATTTCTGAATATGCAGGTTTAATACTTCAAGGTGTTGGATCCCTTGACTCCCATAACTTTAGAGAGATTTAAGACTTCACTCTCCAAAGAGAAGCCCAGCACCTTGCAGAACTGGAACCTCTGTGATCATTGTTAGATTTGCTGTGGTAAGCAAGTTATTATCTAAATTTTTATTTTCTTCCTTGTCATCTTGTTTCTCTTTTTATTCTAGATAAGAGTCTATGTATCTCAGAATATGTCTCCAGTAAATACATCTACGGACATAACCATGTCAGCTAAGACTCTGAAATCGTGTAATCTCTGAGGCCAGCTGGAGCTGCTAGTGTAAATGCTGTTACCACAACAGAAGTGAGTTAATTTCACAGATATGTGGGGCTTGTGTTGTGGTACAAAGCATGGCTTTCTTGGCATAGCTGCAGTCATGCTGAATGCGCTCTGTTGATATAGAATATTGTTATAATTCCTCACCTACAAAATGCAGTGCAGTCATCCCTCTGATAGTTCTGCCCAAATCAAATAGGCTGTTTCCGTAGACTGTCAGTACTTACTCTTTCCATCAAAGCAAAAGACCCACAGAGTCATATAAGCCTGGGCCTGTGAGATACACCATTCTTTTAGAGTGTGGAGACTTAACAAAAAGTTTACTCCATTCCTTAGCAGGAATGTGAAGCAGATTCCGGTTGCATGTTGTGTTTTCATTGACACCTCATTAAGGGGAAACGAAGGGATGTAGCTGATACTTTTGTACATTTGATATTAAAGGCTCTGTAAAACTGTCTGACTGCTGCAAGGGTTTGTTGACTTACGTAAAGAAAGACTCACGTAATGCAGGATATGCAGGAAATGGGATTACTGGTCAAGTGGCAACTGAGTAATGATGGACATGTAATGGAAAAAATTCTGAGATTATTTCATGGGCCATGATGTAGAGTGTAACAGGGGAGGCAAACAGACTGTGGCACTGTTCCAGAGGTGCAAATTTAAGAAGAAATATATATATCATAATAGTGAAATGAACTGAATGAAACATTCTTTAATGTTCCCATATTATAATGAAATTATTAAAAGCTGTCAGTGAATACAGTGAATAGAAAATGTTGCCATGATCATCCTTTGAGACAGTATTTGCCACTTCTTTTTTTTTTTTTTTTAACCTGAACTTCACTTTCCTTCTTAATTGCTGAATTCATTGTAGTCTATGTGGATAAATATGTGAATTATGCAGTTGGAGAGGTCTGTATGAGCAAATAGAATGAGGCCATGGCACCAACTTAAGCACTGGCCTAAGGCCCTGCTTAGTTGTTAACACAATTCCTGGCATGGTTTTTGGCCATGCCATTTAGCATTCTCCTAGATAATGCGTGCATATAGTGTGGGCCAGTAGGTCTTTTTCAGTAGACAGTTTGGATGCACCCACTCTGTCTTGGAAAAGAAAAGACACATGTGCTTCTGAGCCAGACAACAATGCTTAGTCTCAGAGATAGGCAACATTCTTTAGCTGATTTAAGTTATTTGTAAATATGCAGTCCCTTGTTCCAGGTCAAAAGGAGACAGAGATCTGACTCTTTCTTCTCTTCTTAATTGCTTTAAACTGTGGATGGACATCTTGTATTTTAACGTTAGTGGTAGGAGAAGAGAGAGGAGACCAGGTTTACAGAAGAGGCAGGTGATGTACACTTCTCTCATCTAGCTTTGTGGAAAGTTCCAGGAAGAAGATGTGAAGTAACACGTGGTTTATAAAGCATGATAGGATCGTAGGATACTCCAGATTTCAAGAGACCTCAGGTTCTATCCAAGCAGGGCTGCATGTGAAATTAGACCAGTTTTTGCTGGTCTGCTTTATCCAGTCAGGTCTTGAAAATCTCCAAGGATGGAGACTGCATAGCCTTTCCTGGAAACCTGCTCCATTGCTTGGCTGTCCTTATGGTGAAAAAGATTCTTCTTATATCCAGTCTGAACTCCTCTTCTTTGAATTTATAATTGTTTCTCATCTTCCCACCATGCACCACTGTGAAGAACCTGGCTCCATCTTCTTGATAACCTCCCTGTGAGTACTGGCTGGCTGCTGGTTGATCTTCCACAAAGACATATCTTCTCCAGGCTGGAAAAACTCCAGTCCTGCAGTCTCTGCTGCTAGGATGAGTGCTGCAGCCCATGATCAGCTGAGTGGCCCTGTGCTGAACTTGTCCCAGTTTGTCAATGTCTTTCTTCCCCAGGAGAATCCAAAGCAAGACACTGTACGTGATGCTATCTAATGAGTGCTGAGTAGCATGGAGTAAATGCTACCCTTGGTCTACTGACTGTGTTCCTGGTAATACAGTCTAGGAAGCTGTTGCTTTTTTTTTTCTGCCTAGGACACACTGTGGGTTCCTGTTTAGCTCACTGTGTGCCAAGAACCCTGGGGCTTTTTTTGCTGGACTGCTCTCCAGTGAAAAACCTTGAAGAGGGTTGTTTCTTTCCAGGTGGAGGTTTTTACATCTGTCCTTGCTGAAGAGGCCTTAAGGCCCTTTTCTCTAGTCTATGTGGGTCTCACTGAATGGCAGCTCTGACCTTAAGAATATTGACTGGCCTCCAATTCAGTGCCATCTGTAAACTTGATGAGAGTGTACTCCATCATTTCCTCTAGCTCATTGATAAAGACACTTAATGTGACATGTCCCAAGGTAGATCTCTGCGGTCCTTCACCTGTCACTGTCCTCCAGTTAGAGTATGACCTGTTAGTCACTACCCTGTGAGTCCTGTCATCCCAAATGTAGTACAAAATCTCTCTGCAGCTAGAACTAAGTTTTTAATTGCAGTGTTTCTGGGAGACCTTTTCTGATTCAATCCCAAAAGTTTAGGTGAACAGATAATCCATCATGCCCTCCCCCATGGTAGATAGAAGCAATCAGAATTACAGAATTCTGATCATGAATGAAGCTGTTCTGCTTGAATGGGGCTTGATTCTGGTTGCATTGAGTAGTCTCTAGTGACAGTCATTGCTTCATAATGGCTTTGGTTTTCACTGATTATCTTAAGGTGGAATGTAGAAAACTAGATTTCATCCTGCTTTGGAAATTGTGTTTGTAGCTGAAGGATGTTTCAGAGAAATGGTTGCATTGTTTAGTTATGGGCATACATTATGCTGTTCACTTCAATATTTCCTTGCCTTTAGGACTTCTGTTTTAGAATTCATGTACTTCAGAAGTCTTAATTCCAATCTTTATTATAAAACATTCTGTGAAAAAACAAGAATACTTTTTATTTCAGCATTCATGTTATTTTTCACTTACTGCACCAATGGCTCTGTTCTCTCTTTTAGTGATTATCAGAGTGTCTGTTAAACAGATCCATCTGCTCCTTCTTGAGATGAATGGCTTAGTAACAGCAATTCAATTTGAAACCAGGGCTTTTGTACCATAGTTACCTTTTTAATGTTTAGTCCCACTTGTTGATGTAAGTTATGTAACTAAGAGGCAGGCAATCTATGTGTTCTCTGCATAGTCTTTTATGAGCATGCTATGATGATCACATATTGCATGAACAAAACAAGAATAGTTATTAAACTATGGTAATTTGAAACCTGATACGCAACTGACTCACTTTGCAGCTATCCATCATAACAAAACCACACAAAGCTTTTTGAAAATACATGCACTGACTGCTACTTTCCCCCTTTCTAAACATTGTCAAGAGTTTTTAATTTCCATCTGTGATTAATAATTCATTCAGCTTCTTGTTGGGAGTTAGGGAAGCTCTTTAGCTTCCTTTGTTCAGAAAGGAGTGCTTAGTAATATAAGGGATGACAGTATAGTATTGGTAAAACTTTCTAATCCTTTAGCTATCTTTTGGCTGTCTCTTTGTATGTACATAACTAACACATTCAGGAAAGAGAGTAAGAGCAACATATTTGTGTCCCAGAAAGATGGATTAAGACTGGGACAGGTGAGAAAAAGACTACTAGGGCAAAATGGAGAGCACACCATAACCAAGGAGGCTGAAGAGTTGCATCAACCTAAAATGGAGGAGATGAGAAGTGATTTGTCTATCCATATGCTCACATATAACACATAGGCTGTGAACAACAGAAAAGCTGAAGAAAGCTTAAGATAAATGACAGTATTGGCACTTGAACAACTACATTATTCCTTGATATTAATGCACATTATTCCTGGAAGTGTCTGGTGCTCCAATCAGAGTGGTAGATCAAACTCCCATTTGATAAGACAGAACTTCAAAATAGAGTGTACCATATTCATATGATGTGGTTCTATGTAAAGTTGAGAGGCTGGACTATTTGCTCCTTTGCATCCTTATGCTTGGAAGTTATAAAGTCAAGAATGTGAAGGATAGAAAAGGAACATTTATGATACAAGGGAAAGCATAATTCAGCTCCCTTCTATGTCACAAGCATAAATGGAATGCTTGAGAAAAAATGAAGGGAAAAAGCAGTAGATTATCTTATTTTCAAAGATAGTGTAATTGCGTATACAGATGAGATGGCTAGGTTAAGTTTGCTCAGGCAACCATAAATCACCTGGCAGACATAATTTTGCAACCTAAACCTCTCTTTTTTAATGCGAAGTCATCATTCAGTTTTACATTACTGTTTTTCTTTAAAATCTTCCTTTACAGAACAATAGCTTGAACTTCATCCCCAGCTGTGAGATAATGAAAGAAGACAGTCAGCATGCTAAAAGGAGAGATGGGGACCAGCTTCTAAGGCTGGGAGCTGTTTCGAGAGCTTGGCTTAGCTCAGATTTCCTTACTCCCACTTGCATCTTGACTTCAGAAGAGGTAGTTCTAAGTGGCAAAACTGGGGAAATAGTGAAGGAACCAAGCACCTCCTTAAAATAGTCATGTTGTAGGCTGTCAAGATTTTTTCTGGTCTTGCAAGCGAGGGAAAAGAAAATGATCAGACACACATATCAGGAATCATAGAACGAGTTGGGTTGGAAGGGACCTCTAAAGGCCATCTAGTCCCACCCGCCTATAATAAGCAGAGACATCTCTAACTAGGTCAGGTTGCTCAGAGCCCTATCAAGCCTGACCTTAAATGACTCCAGGGATGGGGCCTCCTCTGGGCAACCTCTTCCTGTGCTCAACCACCCTCATATTAAAGAACTTCTTCCTAATGTCTAACCTAAATCTACCCTTTTGTAGCTTAAAACCATTACCCCTTCTCCTGTCGCTACAGATCCTCGAGAACATCTCTGCCCCTGCCTTCTTATAGGCCCCTTTCAGGTACTGGAAGGTCACTATAAGGTCCTCCCTGAGCTTTCTCTTCTCCAGGCTGAACAGCCCCAACTCTGTCAGCCTGTCTTCATAGGAGAGGTGCTCCAACCTCTTAATCATTTTTGTGGCTCTCCTCTGGACATGCTCCAATAGGTCCACATCCTTCTTGTGCTGGGGGCTCCAGAGCTGGATGCAGTACTCCAGGTGAGGTCTCACCAGGGCAGAGTAGAGTGGCAGAATCACCCCTCTTGATCTGCTAGCCACTCTTCTTTTGATGCAGCCCAGGATGCAGTTGGCCTTCTGGGCTCCCTTTGCACATTCGTGGCTCATGTCCAGCTTTTCATCTACTAGTACCCTCGTGTCTTTTTCCAAAGGGCTGCTCTCTAGCATGTCCTCTACCAACCTATATTGATAATGCTGCTTGCCCTGGCCCAGGTGCCCTTGGCCTTATTGAAGCTCATAAGGTTCACCTGGGCCCACCTTTCTAGTCTGTCCTGGTCCCATATTAGTTGTATGTTCACTTCCTTCTGTGGGAATGTCTACAAAACTGCCTAAGAACCAGACTCCTCAGATTAGCCTTGGCATTTCTGTGGAAGGGGAAACTCTACAGGCATCCCTGAGTATATACACACATGGCTTCATCAGAAAGAGCTCTGACTGAGGGAGGGGGGAAAGGAGGTGAGAGAAGTGTTCACAGTGCAGACGTCTGCCTCACAGCTGCTTTCATGGCAAGAAAGGTCTAGAGATGCTCCAGATTAGCACATCACCACATGCACCTGATACCTAGAGAATTAAAAGACAAACAACAGGCCCCATGGGCATCTATCAGCTTTGCAGGCAGGCAATTTGTTATCACTCTTTCTCTATTCCCGCACTATTCTCCATCCTCTTTCCTCTGCTCTTCTTAAAGAAGTAGACAAGGCATCTCACAGAGCCACTCTTAAAGATTTCACCCCCAGTCTTCCCTGTCTCAGAACTATCACTTTTCCCCTTTCACCTGCAGACTGGGCTGCCAGGAAAGGGAAACAGCAGGGAGCTGTTAGCTGAAATGAATGTCCACTGCAGATGACAATGCCTGTCTTCTTGCACCATACATGTCTCAGAGTCAAGTCTCCCTCTAAGATGTCTGTTTTCAGGGTATTTCTGAAGATAAGGAGACCAAAGCCTTTATCTTAAATGTTTACCTTAAGAGATTTCTTCCCATCATGGACATGAAGTTCTATTCCTTGGCATCTAACCATTAACTCCTGCTCTTCACTGTGTCTGTGTAGGTGTGGAAAGTAAAGCTGTTTTACGTAATACTTTTGCCTGCCTTTTCTGCTAATAAAGGAAGCAAATGCCATTGATGGCACGTGTCATGTCTCTCATCTTTTCTAAGGATCTGCACTTGATTTTCTATCTACTAAGAAGATATGTCTGCTAAAGACATGCACAGATTTAAAAAAGGTTTCTCAACAGAGCTAACAAAGCTGGAGCAACAAAGGCAAGTGCTCTGTCAGAAAAGAGAGCTTTTTCCACAAGCAGTGACTGTTAACTGGATTTAGGACTTATTCCTATAAATACTTCTGCAAACATTTTAATTCTGCTCATCCATCCGCTTAGAATTATTCACACATGTAACATCATGTAAGTTCAGGACCTTACACTATAAATACTCACAGAAAATAAACAGAAACTGAGGTTTTCTTGTTTGGCTGGGTTTTTTTAATTACAAGCCAAAGTTTTTGGGTGGAAAGGAATGCTAGATATAATAAAAGAATATTCTACTTTCTTTATCAAATGAAATTATTCAAACATCAGGAAATTAACAAATGCAGAAGCAAAGCAGTTCTCAATTCCACATAACCCTTATTATTCACTTAAGGCACTTATTAGTTGTCAACTTTGACTTCTAAAATTTTCCAACAATACCTAATAGGAAATTATTTTGCATAGCAACATCTTCAATTTCGCTATGAAAAATCTGTTTTCCAATTCAGTAGAACACAAACATGTACTGAGATACCACTCATTAGAAAACAAACCAAATAACAATGCTAGTAGTTGTCTTTTATAGATAGTAGAGGTTGCATATTGAAGCTTTAAAAGTAATACATAGTCCTGCATCACCACGACTGTGATTACAAAATAGCTGCCTTCTACAACCCCAGTTAAGCTTCCTCAACTTCAACAGGACACCATTTCAAACAAGTGGCAAAACACATTGCTCCGTTGTAGCTTCTATAATCAGTATATGTAGTAATTCCGATTTTATAAACAAAAACAATAATTAAAACTATGAGAAAACTTACAGCACTCTGACTTTGTATGTCTCAGCATTATATCCCTACCAAAAATCTTCACTACACATTTAATAGGCACTATAGAAAGTAAATGCTACTGTTCCAACAGCATATTTTCATTACAGAGCAAGTAATGACACAAAGACTCTGCTGTGGAAGTCAGATTGGAAGAGTTACAGTGATTATAAAAGGAGGAAGAATGTGTGTTATCTTCTAACTGTTCAGTTTTGTTTTCTTTATTAAGAAAAATAGCTAATGCTTTCCTTTATAGTTTGCATAGTGTGCTTTAGGGCAAGCAGGTATCATGTTCTCTTCCTTACAGATGGGGAAACCGCAGCAAAAAGTAAAAGCTACATCTATACACATAAAATAAAAAGAGCCTCAGCAAGATACTAAAACTCATTCATCTATAGCAAAGGACATTTAGGTTCCAAACCTATGTCAGTCACAGTTCAGGAGTCAGCAGAGGCTTTGGACCATTACTCTGGAGATCTTGCATGTTTTGACAGTTCAAAGAGTCAAACAGTAAAGATATGGGCTATTCTAGTTGGCTTCCTTGGCAGAAAATGATCCTGGGCAGTTTTAATTTACTACTGAGCCTATAGCCCAAGTGACATTCCCAAAACTGTCATCAGACTACATGTACCAAGGCAAGGAAAGACAGCAAAGCCAGTGTTCTGAATCTCAGCCTAACGCACTGTCTATGTGAATACAGTTCCTTTTTCCTTAAAAGCTCTAAGTATTCACTCTTGATATGAGATATGAAATAATTAGGTGAAGAACACATTTTTAACCATATTTTTATCTAACTAAATGTTGTGATATTTGAAAGAGATTAACTTTGTCCATGGAAAAGCACTGTTTAATACTACTGAAAGCTTCAGGTTGCTCAGAATGGCAAAAGCAGCCCAAAAGAAAATTAATAAAGTATCCAAATAGCTTAAAAACATGATAAATATTTGTTGGAATGATTGGCTGAAAATTTTTATCAAAGGGATTTGGATCAGGCAGGTTCAACCACTGTTAAGCTTTGGCACAGTTCTTTTGTCCAATATTTATGTTTATTATGTAAATGGGCTCTACAATCTAGATCCAAGTCTGGAGCTGGACTAGCTTAAATACGAAGTGTGGATAGAATACAGAAGTAGGATTGTTTCCTTGGTTTTTTTTCAAATATGTATAGAGCTATTCAATTACACTGAGTTGATTACGGCAGCTGAAGAGTTACTGGTTTTTTACAGTAACAAATTGTACTGTTGAAATTTTTTCTATGTTAAAATGTTTCAGTCACTTTCAAGATAAATAACTAATATTTACAGTAGTATTTGAACTGAGACCTGCCTGCTAATTTTGTTGTTCATAACTACAAACCTTATTAAAAAAGAAGCGTATGGCATTTTTTCTCCTTTTGATCATTAATTGTAAGTGCTTATGACATATAATACTCTTTCGCTCATGGTGTTACTTTTCAGTGCTCAGGGCACTATAATTTTCTTTCATAGCGGGGGATACAATATTATTGTTTGTATTTATAGAGTTAGCAGTGGCTGACTCTGTCACATATATTTTTCTAAGCTTTTCAGGTCTTGAGTCATCAAAATCACCCAGGGAGAGATTTACAGTAAATCAAAGCAGACACTTTCTGTACTTGCTCTTTCCCTCTAACTGTGTTGCGTAAGTCTTGTTTAAATGTGCTTCTGGAGGTAATTTTTGTGGGGGTATATTTAGTTCCCTTTATATTTTCAGCAATCTTGATAAAATAAAAGATCCCTTATGCACAATATACTTGTATTTTCTGTATTCAGAAGTGAAGTGTAGTGCTTAAAGCTGCCCCAATTGCATCAGTTTGAAAGACATTATATGTTATTTTTTGACTTAAGCCCAAAGAGAGCCTGAGCCGATCTACTAAAGCCATAATTTAGAAATGCTCTTGGACAAATTTTGCTTTCATCTCCATTAATGTAAATCAGGACTTACACATCTAACTTCAGTGAAATTACTTCAGATTCACACTAGAAAGAAGATGACTAGATTTTGGCTTCCTAACTCAATGTTGTTTCTTACCTGAGTATATCACAGCTCTTGTTATGGGTTTAAGTACTTTCTGGAAGGCTTGGATGTGAGACAGGAAAGTTCAAGATCAATTTACAGCAGTGACATGTTTTCTTACCCTGTGTTTCGCTGAGCAGATGGGAAGAGCTTGGGAAGGGCATGAAGTTCAGTCATGTCTAGATAAAAGCATTAACTGCAAAACTGTTACAGATCCTGAGCACGTTTTGTAGGTGGCCTTTTTCTTTCACACTTGATTTTGAAATGGAAAGATGTTATATCTCAGGGTATAATCCTGAGAAATCTGGGTCTAGTTTTTATGTAAATGTGTAACAGAAGTTAAAATAATGCACCTATGGGAAAAACAATACTTTGGGGTTATTTTTTTTCCTACAGTTGTGAATTGATGTGTAATTCAGAAAGGTCTGTAGTTCCTCAAGTGGGAGTCAGGTGGAATTTGAGCACAGTTGGTCAACTTTGCCATCCTTAAAACCTCAACTCAGATGACTTCTTATTCTAGAAGTACTTGAACTGTGAAAGTGACTTGACTTTCAGCAGAAGAGTTCCTCAAATATCTAGTCTTGCTCTGTGTCTCTCGAAGAGTACCACAGTTTTAACAAGGCTAGACAACTCTATACTTCTTTGGGCTGGCTTGGATCTATAAATGAGATGCAACGTTACCAGGAGCCTTGAAAGACTTCAGTCAAGCAGGAGTGCTGTGAGCACACTTACACAAAATTCAGGCACATTTACCATCTTTTGTAAAGCATGGTGTGTTTCAATGCTCTTCTTTCATACCTAGGATGAGTAGTTAGAGCATTAATTTCAGAACCAGAGGACCAGTCACTCTCCCTGCCTGAAATAACTCAGAGCCACTTTTCCTATTATTTCCCCTAACTAGGAGCATTTGGGTATAGGTGTCCTGGGACAGTCAAAGTCTGCCATAAACCCTATTTAAATGCCTATTCTAACAACTGTTTGAATTAATTTTAAATCAATTACCCTTTGGAAAAAAAAAACCTGCTGAAATAATCATTGTACTACAGCAAGAGCAAAAGGGGGAGAGAGAGTGAGAGAGAAGCCTCACCAGCTCCATGGTTAAAGTGCTCATTTCATGGGTGGTGGTGGGAAGTTCTGGGTTCCACCTCTTGCTTGGGGGCCCTAAGCCTCAGCAGATCTTGGAAAAAAATTAATGGAACATAGTTTATTTGTGAGATTTAAACACAAATTTAGCAAGGTTTCTTTACTGTCCTAGTTTAGACTAGCTGCTTTTTTGGTGCGTTTAACATTATAGATGTTGGCTCAGCATGCCGGTTATTAGAGATCATCTTGTAAGATTCTTACCTATCTCCTGGTGCTGGCTGCAAAGCTGTCTAAATGTTATGGTATACAGTGATGTGGTATCTTGAAGCTTCCTTAATTGTTTTTGTCTCCATATTTCTTCTCCCAGTCTGGCACCACTACTTGTAATCAAGAGGGATCAGTCTCACCACATTTCTCTAGGAACAGTGTTAGGAAACATACAGCTTTTATACCCTTCCAGGTAATGTTAAGCATTTATTTGCAAAATATGTGGAGATATCTTAGATTTCCTAAGAAAGCTTCTAAACCAAGAAAAAGAACACCTATTTAGAAAAACAAACGGACACCTTTTGGCCATCATTACAAAGCAGAAGCTGCGAAGTTTGAAGACACAGATGCTCATAGACTTTGTGTAAATCTCAGGAGCTTGAGCTAGTTAGTCAAACTGAATTTCAAAGGCATAGCTCTGTTTATTTCATGGCCTGGACTACAAATTCAAGCTGGAATTCCTGTATGCTGAGAAGGGATCCTGATTTTAAATTGGAATTGAGAATATTTTGGACTGGGTTTGTGATGTTATTTACCTAGTTTAAGAAAGAAAAGAAGTTTTACAAAGCTATGTGCTTCCTATGCAGGGGTAATACACCAGGCAAGCAAGTTGCTACTCTGCTTATAACATGTCTGCAGAATATCTCTTGAAGTTTATATCGTACCTCATTGAAAATGGCCCTGCATTCAGTTTCTGTGGGATGGAAAAAAGTTAGTACTTGAGCAACTCACTACCTACTCACCAAATTCATTAATTATTGCTAGGTAAGCTACATCCTGGCTAAAAAAATGATATATGCAGTAGTGATAGCAGGCAAAAGACCTTAAAACTTTTAAAGACAAACTCACAAAGTCCTGCCTGGTCACAGTGTACAAATATGACAGTGCAGTTTCTTGCATGCCATTCTAGTGGGCTGAAATATCATCTTTCACCTTTAAACTTAAAAAATCTTTAGAAATACTATTGAATTTACATAGTTAAGGTTCACAATATGTGCTGCATGTTTGTTTGGGGGGAGAGAGTAATGGAATCAATTGGGTGGAGCTAGAGAAGTCATGAAGGCAGGATTGTCTTCGGAGATTATGAGAGGGGTTCGTAAATACAGAAGTGTTTGAATGTCTAGTCAAAGAGAAATATTCCATTTCTGAACTCTGTTGTCTCTTCAACACCACTTCACCTTTGGGATAAAGGAGGAAGATGAGGCAGAGCAAAAAAAACCTGTTAATATTGTATACCTCAGATAATGGTTTAAAGAGAAAAACTTATCAAATTTACTGAGTGAGGAGGGAGTCTTAAATTGTTAGGACTCAAGAGCATAGCCTTTCTAGACTACCATTATACACCTGGCAGCAAAAAACATGAGACCAAAAGCAGATGAATGCTCATGTTCAACAGGAATAGAGAAGAATGGGAAGAGAGGAACAAGGTCCAGATGGAGAAAGGGCACACAGCTGCCTCATCCAGCAGTAGGGGAAAGTAGAATATAACCCTCTACAAAGACTGACATAAATTTGTTTTGTCAGATGTCCCTCTGTAGTAGAAATCAAAGGAATTCAAGTGCTTCATCTTACTTTTTTCTCAAAGTAAAGAGCCTCTCTCCCTTTTTGCACACTGCTTTTCAGGGCCAGTCCGAAGACAAGCCCTTTTTTTTTGGTGGAGCTCCCCAGGATCCTACTACTCATGAGCTGCTGTACTAATCCAACACATACTACTGGCCTGAGTGCACATACATAAGTCTTGCTAGAAACCTTTATTTTAAAGGAAGAAAAAAGGAAAAGAATAAAAAATTAATCAAACCTCAGCTGTTGAACTTCCAGTAAAACTCCCAGCACACATGTTCGTGTTTTTCCATTTATATCAGAACGTGAGGAGGGGACTGAGTGAATGTGGATAAAACTCCAGTTTTTCTAATAAGTTACATGTGTTTACATGAGTGCTCTTATTGCCCTATGCCATGTTGTGATTAGGTTGACAGGAAGTAAATAGGTAGATAGAGATCTCTCTTGCTAGTTGCAATGTGATTTCTCTCTTCAAAGTACTGTTTAATGCTGTGATATATTAAAAGGAAGATAAATACAAAGCAGACATTTCTGACCTGTATCTGATGCTGTTATTTATTAATAATCAAATCATTGACTAAATTACTTTGAGGCTCTTCGTGCTAATGAAAGAAGCAATATAGATACACACTGATGTGAATTGGTCCCAAGGTGTTTCATGAACTAGTGAACTTGTCCAAAGGAAGAGCAGCAGAAGGTATTCAACCTGCATTCCCAGCTCATCTGTTTTCAGCTGATGACTGAGCATGTTGGGAAGATTTTCCTTGGTTCTGTCTGTAAGGACAAGGAATAAAGAGACTGAAAAGAATCTTTAGCTCAGTGTTTAGCAGCAGTTCCTAGGGTAGTGTATGGTATAAATGGATTCTCCTTTGAACACATTTCCAATAAATCTGGAAAGGCACAGGGGGTAGAAGAGATCAATGAACCATGCTGAGTTACAGAATGACCTTACAGCCCACAGGAAGAAGATCTCATTGGTGTTTATTTTCAGATGACAACTGTGCTGGACTGACTTCTATTTTTTGGCAAAGGCACTAAGAACAGAAGTGGCATAAATAACACCTATGGTGACTTTGAATATACGAGAAAGGAATTCAGTTTTGCCTCCAGCCTCCTGTTAACATGTAGATTGAACCCCAGTTAACATCACTGTAAATTTAACCACGTGCAGTGTTTAAAGAATAAATCTTATGCTGAATAAATGACACCACTGGCTATTTTGCATAGGGTTGGAAGCAAAGACTTGCCTCATGAACAAGCTCAGGTCTTAAGGTTCATGCACAAGTTTAGAGAGAGCTGTGGAAATAAAACATCAGGTGCAGCAGCAATTGACAGTGACACAGATTTTCACTGAGCCCTTAGGAAGAAAATGGAAAGCAGACCGTTTCAGAAGAAATTGTTAGGTAAAGGAGGAGGAATGAAAGAAGATTCTAAATTCTGCAGTCACATTTTAACAGCATTTATTTTCCCATTTATTTAGGCAATTTGCCTTTGAGGAAAAATTACAAATCACAAAATTTATACTGCTTTTAATTTGTGTGAGAGTACAGTGCAAGTCCACCTTAATTTTGGCTATACAAGGAGCAGCATCTTGACAGTATACTTTCCATGATGTCTGTTTTATGCTTTTGTCATGAATCACACAATTTTTTTTTTTCTTGAAACCTCAATTCTAGGAGTTGCTGCTTTTTTGTTGTTGTTGTTATTACTTAGAATCTTAGTTTACATTAAGTATCAATGAAGTACTAAGTTCTTATGCTTTGAGATTTCATGTGGAAAATACAGCCTGACTTTACCTCTTCATTTTAGACAAAAATGGCAAATAAAATAAAAAAAATATTCAAATTTTATTTATTTATTTTTTATTGTTGTTGTTTATAGTTTGTTTGGATTGATAACATTTTTACTGTGATGTATGCCTGTTCATCTGTAAGGAATTATTAATGCTTTCAGTTGCAGTACTGCACTTTTCCCTGTTTAGCATATTCCATTACAACAGGCACTGTAAAATCAGCGTGCCTTGGTTATGCGTTGAGTGTTGTTGTGATGGAAATGAAGAAACAAGGAATAGCTACTTATGTGAATGCAGATATCTGAGCGTAGACTAAGTACAGACATTAATATTGCACTCCTTAAGGGGAGCGAGGAGGACTCAGACACAGCAGGAACAGCTGCTGTCAACATGGCTGCTAACTGAAGTGCTGCTTCTTGGGAGGGGGTAAATGCAGCAGCTTTCTATATTTTTGCTCTGGTATATTTGGATTTAGGCACCAATTTTCCATGATTAACGTATCAGATCCCCAGTGCATTTCCAAACCTTTGCTGATTGAAGTGAGCATCCGTGGGAGCCCTGGGAGCTTTACCTTGCAGACTTTTATTTCACGTTTCCCATTTAAGCAACTTATCCACAAGGGATCAATTAACTTTGTAAAAGGGAACTTCCTCCCCTCTTTTTGGAAGTTCATCTGAGAAACAGGAGAAAAGGAGAGGAATAGTCTGTAAAGTGCTAAATAATTCTTTAAGTCTTTGAGAAAAGGAAATAGGAAGTGATAGGGGAAAATCATGTGTTTTCCTATATATATTTTTCTTAAAAAACTAGTAACATATGACAGTCATTCTGTGAAGACATAAAATTATGATCCAATTAAATCCAGATGACAGGGAAAAAAAAGTCATTCTGAGTCTAGACTTAAGGTTAATGACTCAAATTCATATAAACTCAAAATTAAATATGCTGACATAGATTTTTTTTCTTTAATTGGAGAGTAAACATTCTGCTTGTGCCTGAAAGGAGAGCTCAATATGTTACATTTTGTACTTTTTCTGCTTTTTATTAAAATGTAGAATAAGAAAGAAATTTAAAGCTCTCCTAAAGAAAAAGTGTGTGAAAAAATTGAACATGTGTTTTCTGTAAAGGGTAATATGAAATCTCAGATTAAAATGTAACATAATTAAATAATAAAGCAAAAATGAAAAAATATTCTGTTTATGCCTCTTGGGACATGCTGAATGTGATACAGAATTCATTTATTCTATAAGATGATCTGTACCCGTATGAGAAGCTATCACTCTCTGTTCTGTAATATCTTAGCATATATTGATATAAAATTCAATTGCTATCAGCCCTGTTTTGCTCAGTGGAACTTTTCCAAAAGTTTCACTTTGCAAAACAGCAGCTGTTCGAATAGAAAAGAAGTCCTGCTAGAAGCTGTAGAACTCCGCTCAAAAGTTTCATGGACAGGGGTAGAAAAGATATATAAGCCTCTGTGTGAAGTTTTATATAAGTTGAATAGGTTTTATACTTTGTTCCCAAAGCCAATAGGCATAGCACGGTTTGTGTCCATAAAATTAAACTCCTTTCCTTTCAGAATATGTTGAAGACATCCAAACTGCCTCTTGAGAACAGTTTCTGACCCATGCCATCCTTCAAAGCATAACCAGACATGCTACCTAACATGGCAGATTAGTAGTTTTGCTAGTTGTCCTGGAACAAACGTATCAGAAACCAGGGTAACAAATTAGAAATATGAATGATTATATATCATCACCCTACTCCCTTTGAATTTTCTGAAGATGAAACTGTAAGAATTAGATAGCTAATACAAAGGAGTTAGTGATTAGAAGCACAACCACAGGGATGTGCAACATTTTCTAGCTAGGAAGGAGGCTGTTCAGGAGATGTATAGATGATGATTTTAACATCTTACATTGACTTCAGCCTTACAGGAATTCCACTAAGTGCGAGCACAGCAACAGCAAATATAAGTACAAGTCAGTAATATTATACTTAACTGTGGAACAATCCAACCAGGCAATTATAGCAACAGAACAATGACATAATGATAAGCTAAGCATGGCAGCGAATCTGTATATGTATGTATGAATCTATCTGTCTATCTATCTATGCATCTATCTATCTATCCATCTATCTATCTATCTATCTACCTATCTATCTATCTATCCATCCTATAAAGTATCTAAGGAAATGATATAAATATCAGTGGATAATTATGATAAACACCATAGCACACAGTCATTAGGAGCACAGCATTCTGGTTAAGGGATCTTATGCCCAGATCCCTAAGTTGTCCCAACATACAAATGTCTGCAAGATCCTATTGGCACTTAGAGGTCACACTCACAGTATGGAGGATCTAAGCATATTCTGCCTGGCTCTCACCTTTCAAGGGACATTTCTCAGCCTCTGGCACCTGCAATGCTGATTCTCTTCTGCTGTCGCCATCTTGATGAATTTCTGAGCTGTCTTTTATCTCCTTTCAATGCTGTGACCCACCAGCAACATACATACTCAGCCGTGCAGACTGTCCTGCTGTTTTACTGATCCATTCTGGTCCAAATACAAGAAACTGGAAAGCCAGTTCTTTGAAACTGGCTGAGAGACAGCCCTTCCCTTTTCTTTCATTTACAGCTGTCTTAACGATGAAGTTATTGCATTATTTTTGCCATGTTCTATTCATTATGCTGGCTCAGCAGCTTGTTAGGTCAGCAATTCTGTTGTAGTCTACAGATATTTTAAGGCCCAGCCGTTATGCTTACTCAGTGGCTGTGTTAGCCTTTGTCCTACTTCAAACAATGTCAGATGCAGTTTTGCAAAATTTAGCAAGAATTGTACCATTAAGTGCCCCTACCCCACGCCCATAAGAGATATAATTGATACATTGTGTCCCATCTCTGCTCAGCAGTCCCCTTCCCAGCAAAAGCAAAGCTGTGCTCAGATCTACCAGCTTGTGTTATTGCAGCAGCTTCAGTTCCCTTCCTCATTCACAAAATCAGGATCCCGTTTGGCATTTTGGACTTCATCTTGCAGCTACCCAGTGTTATTGTTTGAGTTTCAGGTCTGTTCACACATAGTCAAGGAAACCATTCTGAAACAACATCTTTCTGGGTTGCCGGAACTCCTTGTCAGCAGACATATTTCAGGTGGGACTATGGGAAAATCAGCATGGTCCTTTCCCTTTTCCTTCATGGGGTCAGTATTTGCCGCTCTGACACACATGATGTCCCCTTGATAACCTTATTTCAAATCCACGTGCAAGTGCCTTTGCCACTTCCGAGGTGGGCAAGAATGACTGAAGCAGTTTCTTTATAATTAATATTGCATTGAGGAATCTCCTTAACTCCAAGTGAAGATATTGGGAAGGGACGTTACCTCTCAGTGATCACAGTGCTGCGTAGGGCTCCACACAATGTCCAAATATGCTGCCGTATGGCCAGTGCCCAGGAAACCCTTCCCTATCCTAAAGGATTTGCTTACTGTTTGATCAAAGGCCAGAGTAGGGCAAAGAGCAGATGGTGGCTTCGGTGGCTGTGGAGTGACAGCACCAGGATTAGCCCCAGTGTGAACAAGCAGAGTGACAAGCCAAGAGGAGGAGGATCTGGTTGACAAAAAGCATTTCCACAGGTGACCTGCTGTAAAAATAGCATATGGTTAAGGAGACTGCTTCATGGATTAAATATGGTCTATGCTGCTTGGCACTAAATGTCAAACAAAATAATTAAAGAAAAAACACTAAGACAAAGAATATTTCATTAGTCTTTCTGAAGGCACGAAAAAAATAAAAAATACGAGAAGTAAATAACTTAAGATAACTCCTAACCCTGGAAAGCTGTACTCCCCTATGTGATTTAAACTCTACACAAGTGCCTGAGAAACTTTGAATATTGAAAATGTCCTCAAACATTAATAAAGTATCATATTTATTCTACACTAGAGGAATGACGTGATACCTGATACAGTGAAAATATCCCCCCCACCAATATTTGGATACCAGATGTAAATTTTTTGTGCACCTTAAGCCCCTTCTCAGGTCTGTGTGTGCAGATGGAAGTCATAATTTTGTGTTTTAATTAAATATAGAATCTGTGCCCACTCTTTGCACATTAAATGTTAATGACAAGAGCATGACATAAGTGTATATTTATTTTTTTAATAAATGCAGTCCATGGATTTGAAGGTTGTGTTGACATCATAGACTATTTTCCTCCCAAGTTTTATTAGTGTTTTTCCAACCTGTTTCATATTTCTCTAAAATGAGGCCACTGCCACTCCCAAGTATGCTTTCTGCTGTTGGTTACAATCAAATAGCTGACAGAAGACTGATGTAAGCAAAAAGAAGAACATTTGCTATGTAAAACATAATTGCTGCTGAAGTTAATTAAATTAAAATGAAAGTCCTGGATATGCTTGTGCTTTACAGAAGTTTCTACTGAAATGGGTTTTGCTTTTGGTTTGGTTTTTCTTACACAGCAACTCTCTGATGTACAGTCTTCTTTGCTCATTTAAGTCAGTCAGTAGCTCACTGTCACTTAGCATGATTCTAACAGAGAATTAGAAATCCTTTATAATGATCTTTAGAGTGTAAATGTTCCTCTAATTTATCCTTTTGCCATAGATACAAGATTTTTCAGGTAAATGAATGAAGTAGTTTAAACTCAATCTCTTTAAAAATTATTTTATCTATATATAAGCACATTTTAAACCACTTTTTTTTTTTCCTGAAAAATCTGTGAATTTATCAATATTCAAGTGTTTAATGAATTTCTCATAGTGCCCTAAAGCTGAAATGAAAAAAAAAAATTAAAAAGCAAACCAATACTCATTGAATAAGCTGTCATGATAAAAAAAATAATTCAGTAGTTTTGAAGAAATTAACAATCAGAAAATAGAACAAAGCCAAGGCAGATCTCTAGTTGTCTGATGGGTTTGTTCTGGCTTTACAAAGGTATAGGCTTAAAGAATTACTGCAGTTTCAAGAACAAAACGTCGGAGGAAAATAAGAGAGGGGTCAATGGAAAGGATGGCAGAGGAAAGAAGAAAGCAGGTAGAGGATGTCTGGGAGGCAATGGGGGAGAAAGGGGTTTAGAGGAGGGATCAGAAGTATGAACAGGCTTTTTCTGAGCGATAGAGCCAAATGCAGGCTGCAGACTGAATTGCAGTAAAGTAGAAGTGAGAAAATAAGCAGTCTCAACAGGAACCTCAGACCACAGATTCTACTGGAAACAATTACTATTATTGATAACAATAACAAATATTCCATTATTGGCTATCTTCTCACAAAGATGCTGTTTGGTGTAAGAAAGACATAGCTTTATGCTGTGGATATATACATACACTTTGGGAATTTTACATGTCTAATGCAGTCTGCACAGAGTTCTGAGCTATGCGGTAGCTGTTAGCAAAAGTTAGGACAAAAATTCGTAGGTGGGCTGATTTTATTGTCTTTCCCAGCATTGTGACAGAGCTAATACTTGGTCCCTGGTGCACACTGACCTAGATAAAATTTGAAAGGATATCCTTGAAATGAAGGGCTCTCTTTTTATTAGTCAGAGTGAATTACCATGCCCCTTTTACAGTATTATTGTTATTGTTTTTAATTTAAATGCATTAAGCATGTGATCTAAATGTTCCTTGCCCCATTCTGCTGTGTTCCCTTCTCAATAAGCATTTGCTTCTGTTTTAACCTGTTTTTAAAAAGCAAAAGACATATAACAAAATTCATGCAAAACTACATTATTTTACTTATCTTACTGCTCAGGCCACAGAATATCTACAGCTGAGAAGTTATTATTTCATGAAACAGTGCATTGCTCTGACTACAGCCTAATTAATACTAACACCTACAGATAAAATGCTTTAAGGCTGCCCAAAATTGCAACCTTCATCGAGGCACTATGGAGAAAAGTATGAAGAACTATGTAGATTATCTTGGTGGATTTATAAATTATAAAAGTTCAATTACTGCTGTTTAGTATTCTATTGAGGATTTTAATATCCACAAAGAAAGAAATTTGTTGCTACTAGTTCCGTACTTTAAAAAAATGAACATTATTTTCAGAAAATTCATATTTTTCCAAGAGATTTCTTTGGGTTTAATGAAGCTGAAAATATTTCTCCCCTACATTCAGCTGAAGCACAGAATTTAAGTGATCTTCTCTGACTTAATGTGCCAGTGTCAGGTAATATTCTTCCTGAGACACTGAGTGAGGCTCAGCAGAGTGCTGCAGCAGACATCTATGCTACTCCTGCACAGTCACTTCCAAAACTTCCAAAGAGCCAAGAAGATAAATAAAAGAATAGAACTACCAAAATATGAAATACTTAACATTTGAAGTGTCCTCCAGGTTTTGACTCTGTTGATGTCATTGTATCTTCAAGTCCAAGTACAAAGTATGTACGGACAAGTGTGAAAAGTTGTAACTAATCAGAAAATGGTTCGTTATTCATGGCTTAGTTTAGTGCTTTATAGATTTCTGAGAGAAATATGTTATATTGAAAAGAGAGAGGTCACATGAAAAAAATCTTTTTAAATTGTACCAGATCACATAAGCCCAGAGACATGCACAGCAGAGAATACTGTGTTGTCACTTTGTGCTCAGGCTGGATCTGTAAGACCTAAGGTATGGTGTTGAATTGTTAGCATCATACTGGACCACCGCTGAATTTGGAATATCTCTGATCAGTAATACTTTATACTACACTTTATGAGGAATATTCAGAGTGTATTGTAGCTATTGAGGTTTTTTCTTTTGTTCTAATCTTTAGTTGAAATCTTCTTTATTGTCAGTATTCATTATAAAGAAGCTGTGTCAGGAAAGACTTCCCCTCCCCTCTATAAATACCTATTAATAGAATAGTTAACTTGTATTTGTAGTCGACAAAACAAAATGAAGCATAGATTCCTGATAGTAAATTCTACAGCGAGAGCCTTATTGCATAAATATAAATGAATAGGAAGAAAGACCTTAATTTCCAAAGAACAAGAATAGCTTCCAGATTTTCATGTATAAAGGAAAATCACAATTTGAACACTAAATCATTAAAAAAAATGCAAAGTTGAAAATTAATTCAAGAGAAACCATCCTTCCTAAAAATGGATTGCCTGTCAGCATTTGTAAACTTGAAGGCACCATCACAAATAAATAGGCAGTCTTCCATAGTCAAATCCTACTAGATACAACCTGCCAAAAATAAATAAAAACAGGCTACCAAATTAGTCAGTCAACAGATGCACAGGGTACAAATGGTTTGCATTGTCACCCAGCACTAAACATTGCCAGATTTGGGCCTTTACTGAGCAAAACATATTTGGAGGGATCAAAACATTTTATTAATTCTGTTTGTCAGGCTAAGATAAAATAAGAGGGAAAATAATCTCTCTGTTTTTTAAAAGGTTATTACTTTAAAATGCATCAAAAACTGATTAAGTAGAGGGGAGTGAAATTTTCAAAGCGCATATTTCAAGTGAAACTTATTGTGCAAAATTCTGTGAGGTAATTTTTTTCTTTTCATCAAGTATAATTTGTGGCAGTGAAATTCATTGCAAATAGGAGGTATTAACTTTAGAACAATTTACCTATTTGAAAAGCCGTGCCGGTAAATGGGATAGCGATGGGCTAACATCTGAAGTTTGTGTAGGTCTTGCCACTCATTCTGACGGGTGTTTGACTGGTTAGATTGGATCATAAGTCAGTTCATTCAGTATGTCCTACATCAAAATTATCAGTGCCTCAAAAGAACAGAAAAAACACGTTTTTGTAGATTTCCTAAGTGCAAACTTATAGGATTTTGCAGTTATGTCACAGACAGAGACAGTGGAAACACCAGGTCAAAAAAATACATTAAGTGTTACCTGGTATGGAGCAAGTGGAATTGTCCCCGTGTCCCCTGAACCAGCAAGTATTCAAATCTAGTCAACTCGGCCTGCATCTCCTATGATTAATAAAAATAGCTCAAAATGCTAAGAATGATTCTTGGAGACTTGGGCACTGTTATTTTAAAGTATTTTAAAGTAATTGGAAAAAGTGAAAATATATATCTTTATGTCACAACTTCTCTGATGTCTATCCATCAGCTTTGCTTGAATACATATCATTATCTCTTGTGCTTTCTTTGTGTGTATATTGATAGCATCAATATGTTTTTCTTTTCCTTTAAATGAGTTTTTGCCATCTTCAAAGGCATCAGGTAGAATAGAATAATTCAGAGGTCTGTAAATATTTTCAACCTCATTTCTATGCCTGCATGTTCTGAAAGAGGGAAATAAACTGAATGATGTTTTGAAGATACATTTTCCCTTTAAAGAAGCATTGAAAGATTGATCTGTTAGATGTTTAATTTGGACTTCTTTAACGTGTGATTGATGCTAACCCAAAATCTTGTGTCTCCATCTTTGTTGCTGTAACTTCTAAGAAAGCACATCTTCTCCAAGTTTTTTAAGAATCAAAATGTTTTGACTTTTTTCGTCGAAATGTATGGTATTCTGTTAGAAAAATCTGTGATTTTACTGTGCTATCCTTTAGAAAGTCACTAGCCTGAGATTTTTTGTTGTTGTTTATTATCTCCACCTAATCATATATTAAGAATCTAAAGGACTTAAGATCTTCATACAAAATAAGAGAAGACACAGTCTACTTGTCTTCTATTGATAAAACAGATTCCAGTAGCCCCAATTCTACATGTGGATAGGTACAGATGAGTGACAAGGTCAGTCACTTTTACTTACATAGTCATAGTACTCACAGTAACACCTAGTCTTGATTTAGTACAAATTTAGAGAGCACTTTACAAAGGAGGTCAGGATCACTCAGAGATATGGCAGCAGAGAGTAGAAGTAACTTGCTTGAGGACATTCATCACTGTCACAAATGGAGAAGGGACTGAAGCTCTCCAGTTTGGAGCTTAAACTCGGGCAACGCTCCTGGACTTACTATTACAGCTCAGCATTACCCCAGATGTCTACTCATTTATTCCCTATTTTACATATAGTTATTTGATCTGTGCTCATAACCCTTTTTGTTTCCTAAGAGCACTGAACGCTGAACAAGCCTAGTGACTGAAATTGCTGCCAAAGCAGCAGATTTTGCAGTCACTGCAGCAGATTGAAAGTGATAATTGTGAATACTAGGAACTTTAAAGTAAGAGGTGGTTTAATCCAGACAGGGCATAGATGAATGTCATGTGCCCTTTGCAACCTGTCAAGGAGCTGCTATTCAAAATTGCACATATATTTTGAAGCCATGTCTGTAGCAGTTCATGATCAGCTTTTTAGGTTGAATATATCCCTATATAATATTTGTTCAACAATTTCAACCCATAAACAAGCTTGCACAAATTGCGGTATTTGCATGTGATTCACAAACAATAAAAGAAGATAAAATATTGAATAAACCATTCACACTATTATGAAATCTTTTGACATTTCTTATATGGAAAAGCCGTGATGTAAAATTGAATTGTCTTTTTTCCCTTTCCCCCCTCCCCTTTCAGTTCAGTTAGAAATCTGTAAGTCATAGAATCAATTTTGGTGCCTGAAATTTGAAGAAATAAAAGGCACAACAGAAGGAAATTAACAAGTTGTGTTTGTAATGATGCTGTGAATGTGGAACAGTATTTATTAGTCTTTCGATGAAGGAAGTTTATTCACAGAGAAAGTGGTTAATGTTTGATTTATTATGATAATTATGTTTTTCATTTATACAGAATAGTAAATCATTTTGGGGATTAACATTATGTCTCTTGGTACCATCTGTTAAAGGATTCTTTAAGTCTAATCCTAAAAGGATTGTGCAAAAGCACATTAAAAAACAGGGCACACCTCATGTTACAGGAGTTTTCCAACACAGCCATACTTTACAAATGTGTAGGCAGAAAATTATGGCACTCAGGTTTTTGAAGTGTTTGCAGATAATAAAAAGTTATCCGCTGCCTGTATATAGCCAATTGGCAAAAAGTTATAGTAGGATATAAGCTTTTATATACCTTAGTACTGAGAAAATATTACTTTCCAAGAAAATTTAAAGAAACCTACATAAAAATACTCTGGAGACAAAGTAAAAAGAATCATTGTAGATCTTGAAGTTAATAACATGTATTATTTAAAATATATCAGCATAAAATTTAGGAACATGCTACTCCTTTGATAGTAAAAAAAAAAAAAGGAGAGAATAATTCAATTGCTTTTGGATAAATTTGTAGGTAAAGTATGATATTTTTTTAACTGACCAAGCTACTGTAACATATAACAGAAGTTTTAGGTGCCCTTTACAAGGTCCCTGAACAGTCTGTATAGAAGCATACAAATTAGAACTGGCAAAAAATCCAAGAGGTCATCTGGTAACTGTTCAAATCAGAATTAACAACAACTAAATCATTCCTGAAAACTCCTTGTCTAACCATCTTCCTCATAGCATTTGTTGACGGAAAGCTAGACTTACCATTCACCATTTTTCCCTTAATACTGACCCTGTATTTTCCAGGCTCCAACTCAAAAGAAGAAAAATTTATTTACTGAGAAGATTGTCAAGCATTGGAACAGGCTGCCCAGGGAAGTGGTGGAGTCACCATCCCTGGAGGGACTTAACAGATGTGTAGATGTGGCACTTCAGAAAGTGGTTTAGTGGTGAACTTAGTATTGATGTGTTAACAGTTGGACTTGACGATCATAAAGGTTCTTTCCAACTTAAATGGTTCTATGATTCTATGTTTCATACCCTTTTCTCATCTTAGCCACACTACACATGGTGAGCAGTATAGTCCTTTCCTGTATCTTCGTTGGATGTATTTGAAGACTGTTACCAAGTTTCCTTTACCGTCTCTTCTCTCAATTACTCCTCTTCATGCCTTTTTTTTTTTTTTTTTTCTGTTCTTAGGTTAGATTTTCTACCCTTCTTATCAGCCATAAGTAGCTGCACATTTTGATCCCAGGTGTGACTTTCCACTCATAAGCAGATAAATAAAATTACTGCATGTGCCTTCCAGATGCAACTGTTATATCCCCACACAGCCTCCCAGTCTAAAGGTCAGGGGTTTTTGGTTTTTTTGCTGTGCTTTGACAGACTTGACTCATGCTTGACTTCAGTCTCTACCTGGTATCTTTTAGCCCAGTTTTCTCAATTTGCTAAGTGGATAAATCAAGGTTCAGCAGGTTTCCTGAATGTTGATGTTTGGGCTTGAGTTACGGCTTTCTATCTGTACCAGAAAACTATTACCCCATTTTAAACTGTATTTTCTCATACTTAAGAGGACATTAAAAACTTTCCAAATGTCATAAGGCAGTTGACATTCATTTCAAATGTCTTCTAACACACAACACAATACCATAGTTCTACTGTTTAGTGCTCTGTTTGTTGCACATTTGTGTTGTCCTTTTTACTGTGTGCCCTGTAGGGCAACAATTTTCTGTTTATTGTATCTGATTGTATTCAATATATTGCCTAGCACAGAAGGGCACAATAATTTAGAAGGATGATGGGTCCTGTAGTACTATTAAAATACAGACAGAAACAGAAACAATATATTCGAGCTATCTACTTATTTAAAGAGAAAAGGATCACCTTTATAGCACTATTTTAAAAGTGCTAGATTTTATAGTATGGAATTAAACACAGAATAATGTATGAATTAATGAAGAGTACAGGCCTGCTACCAAAATGGGTCAAAAAAAATCCTCATGTCTCCTTAAAACATCTCCGAACTGAGGGCATACCTTTTCTTTCAAAGATATTTAGCATTATTTTTACCATTTCAAAGCTAGCTCTGCAGCTCTAGCCTTTACTTATGCTCTACTGCTTTTCTACTGCTTAGAAAGAGGTGCAGCTATATCTGGTAGACAATTGCCAGTAGTATCCTAAATGAGGCTGGTGTCATGGCTCCTAAATCCTAAGATCATCTTTGAAATCGTGTCTTCAATGACTTCAGGTATTTGGCACTGCTGCTTTCTCCCCAGCTGCAAAAATTCCAATTTACTTTCTTTTTTAGATCTGCACAGGGAATGAGTCTACAACAAATTGTTATGATCAGGGAAGATATTGCTTTCAGCAGTCTCTCACAGGTTTCAAAATGACTCACAGGGATTGAAAAGCTGTTTGCATGTTGGCAGTGAAGGAAAAGGGGAGGAAGCACAAAAAGGAGAAAAAATGAACTACTTGGATCTTTGCATGGAAGTAAATTTGCAAACATAAAAAGGTAAATGGAAAATGCATATAAACAAAGAACATGCTTCTTTCTGAGATGGAGATAAAAAGCTTTTGAAATTTAACTACACTTAGTACCAATGCATCTTTAGAAATCTCTATGTTCAGAATTATATATTTTCTTACAGGCTAACTCATTTGTGTGGTTTTTTTTTTCTTCTTTTTTTTTAAGAAGATGGGAAAAATATTACTGAGAGTTTTCATGGGGTGAAAAATCTCATTATTCTAACAGAATTTGGGCACTTTTCATACCAGTCTACAGGAATTCAATTGCAGTCCACAGCAATTTTCTAAGAAACATCAATGAAATACCATCCTGAGAAAAAAAGTAATTCAGAAATACGAAAGATTAGACAAGTTAGCAAGTATTTTTATTATAAAAAATCTTCCCACGAAGCATTAAATAAACCTCATATAAAGGAAGTCTCTGTTTCCCCAAATTATAACATACACACCATTTTTGCACTATTTTTTAACTTGCAGAATTTAAAGAATGCTTTCTCATTTTAACATTTTTGGCGTTGTGTCAAGGTGAGTTTAAACTCTTAAAAAATTTTCCTTTCTTCACAGGAAACTTATCAGAATCCTTCTTGCTACCCATTGCAAGTGAAGTCACAGTGAGTAACACAAGCAACTGCTTGTTCAGGAAGTAGTTTTATTTTCAAATATTATGTGTTTGTGCATGAATTCCATATATGCAAAAATAATATTAAAAAGCTTTATGCACTACTGTGATTGACATTTTTTGGAAGGCTTATGGCATATGTGGTACTGCACTGTGCTGCACAGATACTGTACTAGTACCATGCAGTTAAAACTTGTATACTAATTCACAATTTTATCTTACATCATTGCCTTATTGGAGTTTAAAATCATGATAACCTAGCACCCGGTCTCCATACTGATGGTGTTCCCTTATGTGACAATCCTACACAAGATCAGGTACATATACCTTCACTGCAGACAATCACTCACAGGGTTTCTGTGTTACAAAAGCTATCTCATGTAACAACACTGTTAGAAAGCCGGGTGCTTAAGATACCCGGAGTCACTCACAGCCTGTAAAGAGGTTCTTGTACTCATCAGTGCTATACAACAAAAGACATGACCCTCTGTGAAAATGCATGTTTCTGTCTACCCTCTGAAATAGACAGTTTGGTTGATAAAGCTAATGTTGTCTGTCAGAGGAAGTCAGTAGAGGCTTCAAGGCTTGTCCAGAACAGTGATATTCTCTTTGCTGGTGTTGCACTGGCCTGCACTAGTCAGACATGACTTCTAAGACTGTGGCTCTAAGTGTTACACTGTTTCTCCCAACAGCAGCTACAGCTCCTGTGCGCCTTGGGTCCCCCTAAATCTTTTCTTGAAATGAAGGTCTTCCAAGAGAAGGCTTGTGCACATCATTTCACTTGGACCTACTACTTCCAGAGGTAAGTAAGTCAGGAGCACATAGATCTAACTTGAGTAGCAAACTGGATAGAAGGATGGAAACAGTTATTAAAATAAAAAATAATCCATAATGCTAGATCATATCCAACAACAAATTCTTTCACAGGTGCTTCTATTCCCTGTGTGAAATCACAGTTTGCATATAACATGGTTGCCAACTAACTTCCTCAGTACAGGGGAAAACTGTTAGCAGTGCTGGGAATCGGCTCATGCCCATGGGGCTGTCCCAGTCTGGGACAGTTCTTCCTCTAGTTTCCTCTTTGGTATGATCTCTGAAGTGTGTGCACCACCTTAGAGATGTGATGGTCTTCAGAGTAATTGTGCCAGAGGCACTTTATCAGTTCTAGAGGGCAAATTACTCTCTCTTTTTCCCTCTCTTTCTCTCATTATCCTCAATTATGGCTGTACTGCTTTTTCAATTTATGTGCAGATTGTGAGACTTTCTTCTTGTTTTCAGAAGGAAATTTATGTCTTGCGCTAATTCATGTACCTTAATATTTTATACTTCTGTTGTGTTCTTATTTTCCTCCCAACTTAAATATGTTCAAAGTGTTTGATTTGCTACACGGGTTTCACTCTCACTATTGATGCATTCAGCAAGGTTGACAGCATTTATCAAGTTTTTCACTTCTGATAGAAACTACAAAAGATAACCTGGGGACAGAATGTATCACTGCAGGCTGCTTAAAGCTTTGCTCCGTCTCCTTCCCTCTGTTCCTACCTACTGTTCAAGGGCTCTGATTATCAGAACATTGTACCACTTCCCTTCCTTAAAAGGCCATTCATTGCTGCAGAGCCATGCTGGAAAAACTACATGCTGCACCTTTTTAAAAGCTGTATAGGAAATGTTGCTGGCAGTCATATTTCCACCAGGGTCCCAAAGATATTATGTCTGCTCCTCTGGCTTGGCATAATATTTCCAGGGCTGTTGGCACATCAGCTGCTATCACTCCAGAACAGCAGTGACACAGAGAGCCATAACTTTGAATAGACAGTGTAAAATCTTTGTATTATGATACATGAGCAAGCTAAAGGTTGTATATTACAATTTATGAGAGTGACTTTAATGAAATTTGTTTCCCTTTACTTTCTTAGCTCCATAGATCATTCCACTGAATAATCTATCCTTTCATTTAATCTTTTTTTTTTTTTTTCCCCACAGTATTTGTTCCTAAAATTAAAATTGATTTTGAACAATTCATTGGTGCATTAGGAGTTTTTCTGAAATTATTCCCACTCTTTCCATTCTCCAGAAAACTCGCTTTTCACAGATCTTTTCAGAGATGTTTTGCCATTCTGATTTTTCCTCTCAGGGTATTAAGCACTAAGTAATTACTCTTTAACAGTATACAGGCTGGCCAGTTTTCTAAGGCTGAAGTGCAGAATACTAAAGAGGCATTGTCTTTATGTTTTTCAACCATATGTGTCAAATACAAAGAGTATTTTAGTTTCCGTAATCAAGTTTTCACTTCTGCTACAAATTATGGATTATAAAATATAATTATATAATAAACTATTATTCAGTATAGACCATAAGCATTGTTTTATTTCTTTACATGTTCATTATTGCTTATTTGCATATTTTAACCTATTTAGTCTTTAAAATAAAATATTAAATCCACGAGCAATTAATTAATTTGATAATTGTACAGATAATTCTTGCAATAGAACCTGTAGATATTGAATTTTCTAACTGGAAAATAAACCTGAGTATTTTAAGCCTCCACAAATTGCATTACCTTAGAAAAAAAAATCTTAGGAATTCCAAGTACCATTCCCATTTCTAAAGCACAAGGTGTCTGAATAGATAAAGTAGGTAAAGCTTCTATTAGCAAAGGAAAGTAATTTTAACAAAGAAAAATCAGATAAGCCTTTTACTTTTTATTTTGAAGAAAACACTATGAATATGGTTAATACACACTGTATTGCAAATTACAAGAAAAATTACATTTGGAATGTTTAATTATATTCTTAGTTTTGATAATTACTGAAATATATTGTATTAACGTCAGTTTTATTATAGGTTATGGTTAATTCACTGATTAGTTAATCCTAAATTAAATAAAATTTAAGGAAATGGGATTTTGTAAAATAATAGATGGATGCAGGATTTCAAACTGTTAATATAAATACTATTATTTTGTATTTTATTTGTCCATTTACATAGCCAGCTTGAAAAAGAAAAATAGAAGCCATTCTATCCATATAGAGGCTATCCATATCCATATTTCCAACCTAAGATATTAATTTAATATAAATTCTACATTTTCTCTGAAATTTATTAAATGTAACTCGGCAATTTAAATGCATTTAAGCAGTATTTTAACCCTATTACACAATCTGATACCACATTGATTTAAAATTTCACGCTTTTTCATCGTATCATGATACATCATTTACACCAGGTAATTTAAAACATATTTCAGTTTTTCAAAGGAGAGGAATAAATACCGTGTTTGTACCTAAAGTGTTTATAGGAGTTTCCTTTTTCAGCACATATTGTTGTAAAGGAAATGGTTATCCTTTTCATAAAATTTCTACATAGTGACATATTTCTTGTTGAAAGCACAAGCATGAAAATTAATTTTCTACAGTGTGCTAACTTGGCTATATGCCTAAAGGAGTTTTCCTTGTCTTTACAAGAATTTTGTGGTTTAGGTACTCCATTTTCCTTAGAAGTGTTATAAGATCTTCAAGTTACTGTTACAATTATTCAATTGTATTTAATTTTATGAATTGTAGTGTCAGAGGGGACCATTAGTTTTCTAGATTGACATCCTGTGTAACAACTGTTTTCTGATTTGCTCAGTTATCTCTGATAAGGAGTCAATAATTAAAATGTATCTACTTTGAAAGCATTGCCACATGGAAAGTGTCAGTATAAGTTTTTGATCCCATAGTTACAGTATTAAACATATGGATGAACATACAGAGAGAAGGAGGAGGAGAAATAGTTCAAACTCATAAGCAGAGTTTGTTGGCAATTTTCTCACTTTTACAACTACCAAAGCTCTTTTCAGTTTGCAATATTCTGATGGTACTAAACTTTCCCACAGGAACAATACTCTCTTCCTTATACACTCTCTTCCTATTCCTTTCAGATTTATTTCATTGTCACATGAAAGATCCAGCTTAATGAATCCCAGAATATTTTTTCTGCTTCTTCACTTCATGTAAGATTGTTTATTCGTTTATATTTTGTATATATTATTCATCAAAGTGCTCTGTTATTTAAAGCTGCATTTGAGAAAGCATATTAAGGGTAGTAATAAATTCTTCAAAGAGGAAGTTTGGACCTGTTTTGCAAATAGCTATTTATATAAGCTGTTCCATTTCTAGGTACTAGTTCATTCAGGAATTCAATTTCCAGGTTTCTTATGCTTTGTTCAATTAAATAAGTGACAGTATCCCCCACTTAATCTGATTTGCTTTTTGAAATCCTACATTTTAATGATATTTTCATCAATTCTCTTTTCTAAAATCAATAATTAGGAATTGTTCACATATGGGAAAAAATTGAAGTAGATTTTCATAGTCATCTAAAAGAGATTGATCCCTAGCATTCATTATTATATACTGTTATTTCAAATAAGAAAAATAACATAAATTACTATTTTATATCTTTCTCTGAAGGTCTATATTTACATGAGGTATTTGATTCTATTATGCACAGACTCAGACTCTGAGTGTGTCTGGACTCACACAATTTTGCAAATTACAAGTGAGAAAGACATTGTGTGAATTGTGTGAATCCTGAAATATTAACTTTAACAGAAGATTTAAATTTGGGTAGAAAAATTTCCTTACTTTAATAATAGAATTAAATACTGAGATTACATAGCCATATAAACTCTCAACATAAGGACTGCATCTGGGATGAAAGAACAGTTTTGTGGCTTCTTCTCAAGTTCATAGCAATAGTTTTGTTTATGAGCATTGCAAGTGGCAGAAAGCGGCTTCCAAAGAGTAAAAATGACAGCTTCAGCACTTGACTTACAGATGTGGAAGAGTATCAAGCTTACATCCAAACCTACAAACAATTTTTCATCTCCTTGATTTTACACAGGTCATGGTGCAACTCTTCATCACCTTTGACTAGGAACCACTTTCTACTGCTACCCTGAAGACTACTGCAGTGACTGTCGTCTGATCGTGACAGCTCTCCAGCTCTATAAGGTCACACAGTTTCTTATCAGTCTTTAGAGAAGGTGACTTTCCTTTTTCATGTTAATCTTTAAAAAATAAAATCTGTCTTTCCGTGCAAGTGCTTGAGACTTGACAGAGTGTGGGAGATGCTAAGGACGTCATGTACTACCCACTGCCTGAGACTTATTTCTGTGGAGGCCTAGAAAGCATAGCTGTTCAGTCCAATACAGTCTCACAGGATTAACAAAGTGAAAGCAAGCTTGTTCTGAGGGCAGCTGTTTCTAACCTGACTTCTACCACTTTACAACTCATTTCCAATCTCTGATTCACCAAGCTAATCTTGCAAAATCCTTAGTGATCTGTTGGAAAGCACTGAAAAAACATATGCTTCTTTTGATTTCCTTTCCCCTTTCAAATGTAACAATTAACTCACAATAAGGACCTTGACTCTACACTTTCCATTTTAAAATACAAAGCCATGCTCAGGCCAAAACAGCAGCTCGAAGCAAATAGAAGCACCTGAAATCATTTATTTCTCTGTTTTCTGGTGCTCACACACAAAGCCTTTAACACTGGAACAGTATGTCATTTTAGCCAATTGCGGATTTCACCACGATTAAGCTGTAAACCCTTGAAAGTAAGGATTTGTCATGGAAATGCTGACACAGCCTTAGCTGAAGTAGGGTGAATGGCATGGCATGGCTCTCTGTACCAAAGCAGCACAGCCTCAATTGGCACCAATCACTGTATACACAGGCATGACAAAAGGCAAGCTGGGAGTCTGAATATTCTCCTAAGCACTTAAAAGGCCAGCATGAATTGTGAGGGTCTTGCATGTTTTTTGTTTGTGTGCAGCTAGCTAAGTGTGCTGTGCTATTCATTCTAGGTTAAGCTTTCGGTGCTGTCTAATAAGTGGCCCTTGTACAAAAACGTGATCTGTGCTTTTCCAGATATTTGTATGTCAGGCAGCTACACAGCAGCAACTTCTGTAATCCCTTCTCCTGCAGTTAGAGCTACTAGAAAGGCTTAATAATATCCCAGAGGCAAAGATGAAACGGTATCTCCACAGCTACTGTTTGCTGTAGAGAGCTTTTGAAGTCAAGCTTAAGATGTCTTTATTTCCCTACCAGAAATAATTTTTTTTGCCCTTCTTTCTCCAGTGTTGTCATGATGATGGTTTTCTGCTTGAAAAATATTCCAAGAGGCTGCAGTGTTCCCATAAAGCATTAGGAATGAGAACAGCTTTTCATCAGGGGCTTCTGGAATCTGTAAGTACTGTTTGTCACTACAGAAACCCACAGCCACCCTACCAGCAATCTCAATTTAAAACCCCACACTTTCTCTCTTATCAAGTTTATAACTGTCTCAGCCTTCACTAGCAGCTTAATCCTGCCTGGCTCTTGGCTTTTAACTTCCATTTCTCATTAAATCTAAACTGAGTTCATCATATAGCTCCTATTTATAGCTCATTTTTCTTTGGTTTTAGAAAGTGAAATATGATAAAGCTGCTAAATCTGCACATAACTTCAGCAAATGATCATCCAGCTTGATAAATGAGAAGGGATAGCATCACAATCTTGCAAATAATTACTGATTATAATTCTAATAATTATAGTTAACACTTAGGAACACTAATCTCTTCCCATGCCCTTTTGTGTCAGGTGCTGTATACTCATAGAGAAAAAAGAAAGTCCCAAAATAACAATTTATGGTTTATCCGTAAGATAAAAAAAGAGCAAATTCAGAGGGGGCTTATAGCAAAACAATGGGACAACACTGATCACCTCGACTCTTCAGTGGATTACCTCTGCTAAGTCTTTTGTTGGCATTTGGTGAAGCAAAAAGTCTCAGAAAGGTAAAAAAGAGTATTGAGGTTGTTTAGTAGATGTTTCCTGAGGATGCCTTCATAGACGGGATGAAAAAATAGGAAGCAAGTGCCATTGTGTTTGCTTTGAAAGTGTAACAGCTGAAGCTGGACACAGTAATGTGGATTCAAGGTAAATTTCAATTTCTTAATGGCAAGTAACAGATCAAAGCCAGGACATTCTTAAAAACAAAGCTTACCAGCCTGTTACAGAGTATGCTGCAGAAAGGGAATTATGCTGGAATATAAAAAAAAAAAAAGAAACAAACAAAAAAAAAGGGAGTTGGAAAATAGATTTGCAGCATTATTCTGAATATACATATCTGAAGAAACTGAATTGCTAGAAAAAAACGTTATAAAAATTATCCAAACTGAAGCCAGCGAGCTTCAGCAGTATTAGTTACTTGGAAAAATGTAAAAAAACCCCAGCCAGTCTTTGCACATACAAAAATATGTAGAAAATCATCCCTAAGACCGAGATATCATGAGCATAAGGATCTCAAGATATCCATGTTGAAGCTGCTTTTTAGATTCCAACAAAAATGATGATGTTGTCAAGAGTAATGCAGGAAGGAAGATCTGAACAAGTTGCTTTTTAATGAGGCTGAACTATGTCAGTAAGAGAGCAATCATACCAAGAAGATGCAACTATAAACTAAAAAACATTAAGGTCACCAGATGATCAGAAAATAATGATTTCTAAAGGACTCTGAGTGCAGTAAAAACTGGATGTTGTGGAACATTTAGACGTTTTCTCTGATACTTCAGCACCACTCCCAATCATACCCAGAGTGTGTAATTTTATTCAGTAATTCAGTAATTTTATGGAAGGGTGAGATTCAGCCACAGAAGAAGTTGGAAATATATCAGAATATGTAGACAGTAATGTTTGCAGGAGCTCACTTGAATTCTTTGGAATAACTTATGATTTATTTGCACGTAGTAAAATATGGGAAAGTGTACATAGGTAATTTTAGGTTTGCCAGATGTGAGAGTTCACTAGCATAGCTCAACTCTAATGAAAAGATCCAAGATAAAAGTCCATATCAGCAAAGTTTACATATAGTTGTAGAAGTCCTCAATCACTATTCAAATGAAAAGGTAGGTGGTACATGAGTATTTCTCCGAACACATGTGGGTTTTTATTCATTTACTTCTGAGCTGATTTGTTATTATATGAGCTGAGTCATAAACCAAAGCCAGATAATACAGTCCATAGAGCTCACGAAATAAAATCAGTATAAACATTATTGTTATATTATCTTGTTACAGTCAATCATGTAACTAGCTGTGATAGTTTATCTGGGTGAGACCTGTTAGTAACATAAATAAATAAATAAAGTTGATTCATACCAGTTTGATTTTGATTTGATACATGCACTGAAGTGAGCACTTTGCCTGAGAATTTAAACAAGAGGTCCTGTTTTCTGACATTTCCTCGTTACGTCCCACAGCACTGGAGGACAGCTCTTTCATTAGATGTGTTTTCTTCCAGGTATTTTCCCCAGTTCTATATAGGGACATTGAAATGCAAAACAGAAATAGAGAAGGATTATACTGCAATGTACAGCTTCACTGTGAAGGAAGCCAGACTCCTTGGTGAAGTAGAAGTGCAGAGGACCCGTCTCATCCTCAAATCTGAAACCTCAGCAGGAGGCTAACCAAACTGCAGAAAACTGAAAATTCCTGCAGCTTAAGTCATCAAGGAGAAATAAGCTTCAAGAGAGTCCATGAAAAAACACGTGCGTGGGACTTTGATGAATTCAATATGAATTCTCATCACACCCTGGATTTCTAGTGTATCTATGAGAAACTAGTCAAAAACAGCATGTAGAGCTCTCACCTCTACATGCATAGAGTTTCCTGAGTATAGTATTTCCATAGAAACTTGAATAGTCTTGATGACTCCAAGATTTGTCTTGAATGTAAGAGATATTAGAGTTGACAGAAAATAGACACCTGGACTTTTCTCTCCTTATCCACTGCAGAGACAATGCTCTCAGTACCCAGACTTGGGAAGCGAATAGAGTAGGAAGTTTATTCTAGACTGACGTATCCAAATTAAACTTTAAAACAATTCATGATGTTTTTTTTCACTAACAACAAGGAGAAAGAAAGTAGATGCTAGTGGACTGCAGATTTTCAACCCACCTTCCTGCTGTCTAAACTATGCTCATAGCTGCTAATCCTTTCTCTGCAGGGCTCCTAATCTACTCCAGCTGGATTCTAAAAACCTTGCCAGCTACATACAGTATCCTGATGACTTGTCCTCCTGCTGTGATCTGTAGCAGCATGTGTCCACCTGCCAGCCTTGCTACAGGGCTTCAGGCTTTCATGATCTCATTCTGACAGTGGTCCTTCATTGTTCCCATCTCTTTGATGCTGTTTTTCTAGGCTTTACTTCAATAACACTTTGCTTGTCTCTGTCTTTCATTCACAGTGAGCAGCTTAGCAATGTGCATAGTATGAATGGCTCTATCATAAATACCATGCCAGTTGGCCCACCACACACCTTCAAATTGGAAGGCTCTCATCATTCTGGCTGCTAATCTGCCAGTAGTTTCTACATAGAGTAAGATGTCACCACACTGCTTTATCAGTGCATAAACATAGCACAGCAATATTCAGCATTCATTGTCACATCTTTAGCACAGCACATGGCAAAGAATTTTTGGGGCTGCATGAGAAGGTAAAACAAATAATACTTTAATTTACAAATGTCTACCAATATCTTGCTGGCTAACAATAACAGATATTCATTCAGATATTATAATACACTCCCTCCCTCCCTTCCCTCCCTCCTTCCTTCCTTCCTTCCTTGCTTCTTCCCTCTCTTCCTCCCTCTCTCCCTCCTTCCTTCCCCCCCCCCCTTGCTCCCTTCCTTTAGCCTTCTTTCATAAATTGTCCAATAATTACCATGTTCACAGAATGTTGTTGAGAACTGAGGAAAAAGAGGAAAAAATGTAAGTGCAGAGTGAGAATGCCACTGAAAAAGTCATTATGTTGCTGGCAGATATAGTGATTATTATAACAGACGATACAAAACTCTTAAAATGCAATAGTGTGAATGTGTCTTTCATGTAACCTTCGGGAAACCCAAAGTCCTATTTCCTTTCGGTTTCATTCCTCATATTCCCACTTAAAAATTCTCACTGATTGAGATATTACGTATAATTTTTAGTGGTGTTAACTTAATTATTTCTTATCTGTAGAGGATTTAAGCATGCTGATGTAGCTGGTATTAATTATTAAATAAAAGAGAAATTATCTGTAGATCAGGATGTTCTCTTAGCTTGAACTTACCTTCTATTTTTTTTATAATCTTACCCCAAAGTTCTCTTTTTTCCTGTAGACTTTAAAAGAACTCCTTCTTACCTGAAAATTACCCTGAGACAAAGCAAGGATCAAAACAAAGGACACAAATTTTGTAATTAATACCATGTTTCACTAACAAATGTTTTTGTTGTCAACACCTGTCAGGCTTGTAATATTTTCTTCTCAAGCATAGAAGGTACTACAGAAATCTCAAAACCCCGTGGGAATCAGAATAAAATGTCTAAGAACAAATATAAAACTTTATCTGATGCTTTGAGACACCATGAAAACATCATGATCAAATATAGATAGAGAAAACCTGTGCTTCTTTTTTTTTCATTTTTTGAACAAGTGTTACTGTTTTATATGCCTTTTACAAATCATTCCTCTTCCTTTGAAAAGGCTGAATTCACATAAATGCGAAGGAATATATGCCTTCTTTGTACTCATGGTAAGGACTGTGCACTTTGTAGGTGTTTCTGATTTACTACTGAGTGACCTTCCTGCAGGTAGGGCTCCCAGAATGGCTACACAGTGCAATGTGCTATTACTCCCAGTAGATATGGTACTATCTGCAGCATCAATAAACTCTTGAGCAGATGTTCAATACCTAAACATAATGACCACTGGGGAGCCATGACAACTGCCTACAAATACATAAAGAAATGTTATAAGAGGATGGGGACCAATTATTCTCATTAGCCAGCAAGGGCAGAATAAGAAAGAACGAGCATTCTCTTTAACCAAGAAATTTTAGCTTGATTTAAGAAAATCTTTAGCTGATATAAGCTTAGAAAATTATAAAAGGCTGCCAAAAGAATTGATGAAATTTTCATCATTTAAGATCTTAAGCGTGGCCTTCTGATATGCCTATTTCAGGCAAGCAAATACATAGTATAGTACTTTTTAGCTAGTTTTATACATGTTTTAGAGGAATTGTGTGTCTTATTAGTGAAATCTTGTTTGAGAATCATCTTATTCTGGTTGACTAAAAGAGCTACTTGTTTCAGTTGCCAATGACCAGATACTAACGCAGAAAAGTGATATATATAATGATTGAAAAGAAAATGTAAATGTTGTCAAGGAATCCATTTGTGTATTTGTGGATATTTGCAGCACTTTGCTCTGGGCCTTTTTACCTTTATATAGAAGAGGGGCAATGTTTTTCTAAATTTTTTGCATATTTTTTGCTTCCACATTTTCTCTCAGCTAATTAGACTATTACAGAAAAATAGGTCTCCATAAACAGATGAATAATCTTACAGCATGAGTGTGCAATCTGACAGAAAGTGTAGGATAACTATAATACATACTTTATTTTAAAACAGTATTTTAGACATCATATTTCCAAAACTAAAATAGCTTGCTTTTAGTCTCCATTGACTCTCAGAAGACTTCCCATCAGAATCTTCATCAAAAGTGATAAATACCTACAACATTTCAAGTTTAAAAAAAAAAAAAATATCACAAGGTGACTAACTGCAGGAACTGTCTGCAGAAATATCCTGAAAGAGATAAAGCAATATTGTTCTTTTCTTCACATAGAAAATGTTTATTCTTTAGTTAGGAATAGCTTTGAATAGTTACTAAAAAAAAAACATTAGCTTTGTAGTGAATAATGATGAAAGTATAATGTATGTGAAATCCCTTTTATGAGTTGAATACATGACAGAAGACATTGTGACTTTTGTCTACAGATAATACTTCCAGCAGGCCTGAATATAGCTATACAATGCAATCTTGTATTATGTTCTATTTTCATTGCACTAAATGTGCAATGTTACTTACATTAAATATGCAGATTTCATGTTGTAATAAGGTCTATTCTTTTTTTCTCAAGGTAGACATTTAGGCTTTTTGCTTGAATAGAGTAAGTTAAAATAATATCTGCACTTCTGTCATTTGTAGCCACATTTACACATGGTTTTCAGATAAGTTTGTAAGTGACTAGTGACATGCTATAGAATAATTCCCTTCAATAAAATTAGTCAGTAACTTAGATAAATAACATTCAACTGAGAAGGCTCTGAATCACAGGGATCTGGCAGGATTTGAAGTGTGTTTGCCAAATTATATTCCTCTATGCCTTGATAATGTATAAAGGCTATAGGGTAACTTTACAGGGCAATTGAAAATAAATGTAATGATTTTCAGTTATGCTAGGAACTTCCTTTAATCTAAAGATCTTAAAGACTGCAAAGAATAAAATGACATCTAGAGTTTTGAGAAACATTAATTTTATGGCCATTTTATTGCTGGTAAATTGAGATTCACAAAGATTACGTGTTTCATCTACCACCGTGTGGTAGACATCCAGAATTCCCAACTGAAAACACTTTCTCTAACCAAATATCAACATTTTTCTGTGAAATATCATGCTCAACCAACACAGGAAGGTTAGTGTGCTAAACGAAACCTTCACAGTAAAATCCCAAATATTCTTTATGTTTCTGTAAGACTTCATTAGCATGAGATGGTATAAATGGATGTGTTCCAGTGTGTTCCTTTTTTCCTTTTTTTTGTCTGGATTCTGTAACTGCAGTACCTGTGTCTGTTCATAAGCTTGTCGTCTGAAAGTAATGATGTGTTTCTTTGGAGAAGGAAACTGTTGGAAATTTAGATTGTTTCTGTACCAGCAAATTAAACCTGCCCAAAAATATATTGCAGCACTGGAGCTAGTTGGCATAGACAAAACTTGTGTGCATGCTTGTATAGTTTCACTGACTCCAAAACAAGTAATCTAAATGCAAATTGCCCATTGGTAATGGTTCCTCGAAGGTTCTTAGTTCATATTCCTAAATTATGACTGGGAATTGCTGGGGAAGTCCTAGTCAACGTGCCAAAATTGTACTAAGATTTACCAGTGTAGGAGATCCCATTACAATTCTTGAGAACCTTCCCTGGCACTATTTATTTTACTAATAGAACTATGGTAATGTGTATGTAGCTAAAATTGCTTACTCCAGAAAGACACTATAATGAGAAGTCTGTAAGTATGCCTCAACATATGCAAGGAAGAGGACAAGTATGTTATAAAAAAGATTTGTAGTTCAACTAATCCCAGCAGACATCTTCAGTCATGTCTTCAGAGGACATCTTTGTGTGCTGAATTTATACTGAGGAATGACAGGTAGAAGTTCCTATTTGTAGTACATTAGGTAGAATTTTTACTGAAGAAAGTTTGTTCAACAGTAATATGTAAACAATTATTCAGGTATTTCCTACAACATATTTATTCTTTATGGGGAAATCACAGGACTACAAATCAGTGCAAGTTGTTCTTGGCATTTCCCAGGAAGGCTAAACAGAATTTTATATATATATAGATATACACACACAGGTTTTCAGATAATGTATTCACAGTCATTTCCTTATATCATAGTTACTGTCTATAGAGCAGAGATGATTGAATTGATATGCTTAGCACAAAGACCTAGAAACAGATCTCAGTATCCTTATGGAGATTCAATATGCAAAAAATAAAAAGTAATTTGAACATCTGCTACTTGAATTCCTTACTAATCTGCCAAAGAGAATGCTTGGAATTGTTTTTAGCAGTAAGAAAAATACACAGTGTGCTGGAAGACATTGATAACACTTGAGCAGAACAGCTCTTCAGCACTCTGATGAGATGAGTTACTGTACAGATGGCTTCCATCATGCAAGTCTTTTCTGTTTATAGGGCTGCAGGTGGTAGAGTGAGAAACAGGGTAAGTGGAGGAAAGGTTAGGACTCCAAATCAGTTGTAGCAGTTTACCAAGTAAAATCTGTCCCTGCTGAATGTACTAGCTGTTTATCAGCACTGCCATCTAGAGCTGTATGAAAAAAATTCACCACAGACAGCAGAAATGGTGAAGACTGTACATGGAAGGAAGTGTTGACATATTACACTTTCTGTTACCTTAAGGCAAAGCATCCAGTCACTGTGTTAAGGGAGCAAGAGAAGCTGGGGAAAAAAAAAAGGGAAAGAAAATAATCTCTAAAGTGCTCAGATAACTTTGGGTGATTCTCATGCATGGTGTAAAGGCTTCATAAGAATTAGTACAGTTCATACAAGCTTGCTTCCTCTTTGTAGCACAGCTGAAATTTGCATTCTCCTGCTTTGGGACAATTTTCCTGCACCTATGGGCTAGTTATTTTATCTGTTATGCATCCAGTTTAAAGTACTTTGAAGTACACAGTAATCACACAGTTCTTTCACTGAGGCTTTAACTCCCCTGGGATGATTTTAATCATTCAGGAAGTTAAGAGCACTGAGGAGGTATCACAAGGGCTAGTGACAGCCAGAGATCCACTGAAATAATTTTATACTTGTAGGAGTTTCAGGAAGGGTAGGGAAAGAGCCAAGCTGAACTTCTGTGGAAGTTTAGAGCTTTATGATGCTCACCAGATCTCTTTGTACAGTAGAAAGGGTGGGTATCTTGTTTTCTTTGCTACCATGTTGCTATCGCATGTGTCTTTTCTCCATACAACCCGGGGAAATCACGACCTTTTTTAGTTTCCTTACTTTATTCCTTTAAGGATTGTAGGTTGTTTTTGATAGGAATGAACACAGCCTGTTTTTCAGGCAATGACAAACTTTCAAGACAAAGGAGAGCAAAAACATGATTTTTTTCCTATTTAATTCTGGAAATATTATTTAATATAATATTTTGCTGTAAGGCTCTTAAATAGCTATAATATAGCCAGAATCCATGAAAACATTAGAGTGAATTTTTTGAGGTGTCTGGGTGCCTAATTCTGATTTCTATGGAAAGAATGTATCTAAGTGCCGTTAAACAACAGGCTTTTTAGTCACAATTACACTGCAATCTAAAAACATCTGTAAAAGTGTTTTTAGACATTTAGGCTTTATGTCCTCCTGTGTTTTCATCTGAGGTTTCTCACACACACCACATCATGTTCGTACACCTCCTTGCTCACGGGCATGGTCAGCCCCTCTCAGGGCACACAGTGCAGCAGAGTTAGTAGCATCACACTGACCCTACAGGTGGCTGTAGGATGCTTATAAAGAGTTGGGAGCTCTGGTGAACCCAGGTGTATGTCCTCTGTAATGGCTGGAGACACCCCGAAAGACTGGCCTTCAGACATAAGTCTGTTGTCTCCCTGTAGTTTTGAGTGCAGTCTGCAAATACTAGGAGTCATGAAGACCTTCAGGTATGGCACAACCAGCAGAGGTTAGGAAGGTTTCCTCTGGGCAAGGGCATGTTCATGCTCTCCATAATGTGCAGGGTGTGAGGGCACATCTCTTCCAGAAATCTAATCCCAGTGCAAGTTGGTATCGTCTGGAAGCTGACAACATGAGATTCAGTCCATCACCCGTTACATCAATGTGGACACACTCACTGAGATAATCTAATGTCTTTGGACCCACTTACCCCTTGCCTACTGCTAACTGGTACTCCTACTACTTGCAGTACACCAGAAGTCGTTATAGCCTTTAAATACAATAGCATTCTATGCAGTAGTCCTTGACAAAATGCACCCTTGTCTAGTTACTCCAAAAGATGCCAAGAATATGACAGGTTCATGAAATTTCTATATACAAAAATACTATCCCATAACACTTGTGTTTAAGAATCTGGTCATCTTCATCTTAAATAAAGTTGACACATTCTTTCTTGCCTGATGACATGAAATCCAGCAGTATGAGAACTGCTGGTGACAGTTCTCATGTGTTCACTAGTGCCCTGAGGAGTGTGGATACATTCAAAGCAGGCTGACACCCACAGAAAATTCATTTTTAGGTTTCAACTTCTGCTAGATCATCTTTAAATAAGCTTTAGGTGAAGTAAGGTGCACTGACTCTTTTCAATACTGTCATCCAGTGTTTTTTGACCTTAGAATGTACTATAGCCTCCTTTCATCTCTAAGGTATATACCAAATTTATTAGGGCAAGGACATAAAGAAAGAGAATCACCAGATGTTGGTTCCAGCTCCTTGACTGATATCTCAGGAGATTGCCTAGGATCCCAGCAGCCTGTAGATTACAGGTAAAGACTCCAGCTGGGGAACAAATGTAGGTAGAAGGCTGTGGTGTGGTAGATGGGAATCCTCACCCTGGTGGAATGTCTCTGGCATGAGGGACCCTCAGTTCCTAGCTGACACTGAATTATTAATTTACAATAAAATACCTATCTTCCATTTTTCCTTCTCCTTTTAATGGCATTCTTGGGGCCATTGGCATGGCTGGTTTCTGATCTAGCAGTAATCATATCATTTTTCCAGATGATGAGGTCACAGTAAAAGCAAGGTCATAGTCATAATTAAAACAAATAATGCAAAAGGGAATAAATATTATTGGAGTAAATTAAGGAATGACAAGTGTGTCTCTGTAAAGCCACTTAAAAGAGGAGAACATTAATAATTCTTACATGCGTATCAGCATAGGTCCATAGTCAGGATATACAGACTAATACATATAATTGACATACCACATGTTAGACAGGTGTCTTAACTGGCTTCATGAGGATACTTAAACCATTGCAAAGAAAAATAAAACGTGTAATTAAAAAAAAAGAAGTTGTTTACTTTTGGAAGTTTTACTTTACATTTGCCATGAGATGAGAAGCCTTTTCTCCTAGTCAAAGTGTCCTCTGATCAGTGGGAATCTTCCCACTGCTTTTACTTACTAGGTAATGTTCAATTCCAAGAGCAAATCCTAAAAATGCCTATGTTTGCCTAAAACACCATGTCTTTACACACCAAATATGTCCTTCTTTTTGTCTGCTTGTATATTTGTACTTTTCAAATAGTGTGAAGTAACTGCTTTGTGAAATTTGTATTCCATCAGTATCTGTGATACTTGACCAATTTTTATGAAGTTTTGAGGACGGATGCTTGTGTGAAAATATTTTGAACCAAATATCCTGACATATTGTTTATGACATTGCACAGTATTCCAATGCACATGCTAAAAAAGGGATAGCTTTTGAAAAATTAAATTAAAAAAAACCACTTTTACTTTGTTTTACAGAGAGGTGTCACAGATTAGGAAAAATGAAGTCTGAAATTCAGCCTTTAAAATGATATGCTTAAAAGCAAGGTTCAGAATGTGATTTCAATCTAGTCAAGCCAGTGGCTTAACATGATAATGTTATTGTCAGGGAGCCACATCTGAAGCACAGATTTTTCACTCCTTTAACTATTCAGATTCTTCTGTGTTGGATTTAAGGCAGTTCTTGCTCTTTGACTAGTTGGTTATTTGTACTAAGTTGAAGAGGAAAAAGATGAGAGCAAACTTTTGATGTTTACAGTTGAAATAAGAAAAAGTACTTTTCCCTTGTTGGACAATATTGCTTGCAGAGAGATGGAGCATTCAAAGAGAAGCAAATGTACACATAGCAGTCTAAACTCACTGCCACTGACAGGCTCTGAAAAGGTTACTCCTTATTGAATAGCTGAATCTGATAAAAACTACAGTTCCCCACAGATATCTAAGAGGCTATTAAATTTTCCCGAGGTGTTCCAAAATGCATAGTCCCAATTAAAGAGAAGTCTCTGTGTTCTTCTTCCCAGTGGTGAGCTGAAAAACCAACAGCAACCCATTCTGGTAGTGGAAGCAGGAGTGTGGCTATTACCCCTGAGGAAATCATGGATATGGCATAACACCAAGGGGCAATACTGGTGAGGAGCTGAACTCTCTGGAACCTTTCTGCCACCTCTTCCTAAAGATGGCTGCAGTTTTGACAACTCATCAATACAAGCTGCCCACACTTGCTAGATGTTATTAAATTTCATTATCATAATTCTGTGGTTTGTTAAACATTGCTACTTTTTTTAGTGGTTATTTAAAAGTTTTATACCATGAATACAACTTGTATTAAAAATAAACAACCAAAAAACTCTTTCATTGGCAGAAGCTCAACAGTTGAGACCTATAGTCTCAATAAATTATATTGCCATTTTTTATTATAGACTTAGATAAAAAGAATAGTTTCTTTCTTTCTTTCTTTCTTTTTAAGCCAAAAACCACAATGAGCAGGAGACAAATAGCACAAAGAGGAGGGAAGTAACTTCTAGTAAAGTCTGGAGAATCCAAATTTCTACCACTGTAATTTTTCTTACTAACTTCAGCAAGTTTTGGAAAAATTCCTTGTGAAGAATTACAGTTTTAGAAGACTTCAAGCCATACTTTTTCACCATTCAAGTGCCCTGTTCAATGATCCTTATTTAACAGCCCTTCCTGGATACTTCTAACTAAGTTAGATATGTCCCAGAATGCACTACCCTACTTCGTCCCTGGTCCCAAAAGTCTTTATCTTCTCTCATTCAAATAGGACAGATGGCCCAAAAGAGATTAACAGACCTCCTGAGACTTATTTCATATAAACTGGGAGGTCTGATATAGTTCAATAGTTATGTGATCTTTATTCTAAAAATGATATAATACTTATGACTGGAACAGCTTGGACATTTCAGATTTTATTACCAATTAACCTTCAAAATCATGTAATGATTACAGACATAATAACTGACATTTTTTTTTCATTTAGTATATAACACGGAATAATTTTAGTGGTTTAAAATTAAACAATATAGCTTAAAAAGATCTTCCTTTCTATTTCTGATTAAACACAAAACCTGTCAGGGTTACTTACCAGGATTACTAATTTAGAAATCAATACAGTCAGCTGCCATCCGACAGTCAGGATGTCACTTAACTTCAGAACTACTTCAAGTCACTGTGCTCATGGCATATTAGAGGTGAAAAAATGACTTGTTTAAAATTCAAGATTCCCATCCTATGGGATGACTTGTTAATCAGCCATGAATCTGTAGACATGTTCAATGTTTCAGGTCTAAAGCAGTTACAAAGACAAATTGTGAAGAAACTGTTTATTTAGATTATTGGGGTATTTTTTTCGTTGTTTGTTTTTAATTTGACATCTGGAATGAGATGGGCCATGTTTTCACAGTATTTCTTTACATTGTAAGAAGCATTAAAACATAAGAAAAATATAGAAATTAATATTTGCCATAGGAACGGCTAATCTGCTTGTAAAACACTAGTTGTCCCCAAGTAAATAGAGAGCACAATAGAAAGATAATAACATTATTGGGAGAAGCTTTAAAACAGTCATTATTTTCAAATATGGCATTGACCACTTCTTAGGGTGAATAAGAAAGCAATGGTTCAACAGGAGAAAAAAAACATAGAAGTGGGGACTCTGCACTCACACTACAAGAGTCTTTGTACCAGCAAAATATGTCTGAGAAGCACAAAAGAAATAAAGCACAAAAATAGAGGAGAAATAATACAATGGGAGATTATTTTTGTTACATCAGACCAGAGTCTGCTTCCTGACAGTATGTGATGGTGAGATAGTGCTTATCCGTATCTAAGTTTTGAAGAAAAATAATTCCCCTAGCTGCTATTAATACTGTATAAATCAGCCTATGCAAGGCTCATATAAAAACTATTGGCGTTTTTTAACACCACACTTGTTTCTGTCTCATTTGAATAAGGTGAGATGACATGATGTTAATAAATCTGACATTCAACTTGTGTATGATTTTCAGCCTAATTAGATCAGGTGAGGTGGACATTGTTCATAAATAAATGAAATAATCTTCATGGAACATTTTGGGTTCTTGCAATCTGTTCTCATTGCTTATAAAGAGCAGTAAACAAGATGGATTTAAGGATTTTAACTCACTAAATCAGGAAGGGTTTTTTCTTCCTTTTGTGTATCTTTAATTTTTTTTTTTTTTTTAATAACAGTATTCTGGTACTATTAACACATAAGTTATTATCTGGATAACTTTATACATTTATGTATAAACACATTTTACTGCCAGAAAATAAGATATTTCAACAACCGTTAAAACATAGTTGTTGCTAAATCCTAAAAGTAAACTGATTTTTCTGTTATGGTATCCATGTTAAAAAATAAGATAGAGTACAAATAAAGTAAAAGCAGCTTCACTGTTTTCCCAATTGAAATGAGAAAATGAAATAGAAATATTTTGTATTTTCCTCCCATTAAAAAATTATAGGATATTAATGTAACTTCATGGAAAAAAGTTATTTTCTGATAATAACTTTTGCCGAGCAGAGACTTTTCACAACATTTTTTCTGGTCATTTCTAAGTATGGCACACTTATGTGAGATAAGGGAAACAATAACAAAACATTAAAGTAAACCTCTGAATAAATGGGTTCCTCTACTAGACACGAACACTTTCACCTTCTTTTTCTGTTTCTAACAAGTTTTGTCTGCACCAACTAAATGGAAAATTCTGACAGGGTGAATAATTTTTCAAGCATTTATAGACCAATAAATAAAAGTATTTATTTTAGTTACTAGATTGAGAATGTTATAAAGAAGATAACGAACCTAGAATTTTCAATTCTTACCACTTCAGATATCTAGCAAATGACATTGTAGATGCTCATGCCTAGAAAGGAGAAGAACACTAACCCAAGTAATCTAAAAGAGCCATCTGCAATCTTGTCAGTAGGGGAAAAGAAATATCTAACATCTGCAGAGGGAAGATCCTACTTAAGTCGTCTTCTTTTTTCATTGCTCTTGGGAGACAATCCAGCTGTCATAACTTATTCTAGATAAATTCCATAATCATTCTGCTTCATTCATGTGCTCTTTTGTTTTTATTTACAGTCTGAATTGGACAAAATGGCCACTATGTTCTCCTGGCCTGAAACCTCTCTCCAGGCTGAGAATAGTTTAGAAGACAGGTCTTTTGCCTCCTGAATGAACAATTCAATGTTAGACTGTTGCAATCACTATGAGATGGGTTAGATTTTATTTAGTCCTGCGTAGATTTAACTTTGTTTTCTTGATTGTCAGCTCAAACTGAATCACAATAGCACTCAAGAAAGGAGATTAATTGTACTGTGCATGTACTGCTATTCACTCACAGGTGATTAAATGTTGGGAATGTTTAAAGATTAATAAGGAATGACTGAAATAATATATTTCATCATCTACAAGGTTAAGGAGAAAAATTCTGGAAAGCAGGTGAATTGGATCAATGGATAGGACTTCAGTTTTCAGGCATTTTGAATCACATAGGCAAAGCTACAGGAAAAAAAGTTCATTTTTTCCAATCTGATGCTCCAAACTTATTTTGCCTGTTGGTGACAGAGGTTTTTCTGACAAAGCAAACTGATTGAATTTAATTCTAGTGAGTTCTTCATATTGTGCAGATCACTGCTGAATTCTGCTGCCTTCACAAAACAGAACAAATAGCGCACACAAATAGATATTTAAAGTTTCATCTGTGAAGGTTTGAATGGAAAGGTAGGAGACTAGGGTACAGGGAAGGAGGAGGAGTTGCCCTGGCATTGCAAGTAAGAATTTTTGAGAGCAAAAACCTAGTAATTTTTGAATGTCATGTGGATTAGTAGTAGTTATTCAGGAACTATTGTATCTATCAGTGAATGAAGGGTGTTAAGATGGTGTTTCTATAGCAACTCATTCCCACTGCAGTCTAGCAAGAGCTCCTAATGCATGTACACAAGGCAATTTTTAAAAACTTGTAACCAATCATTTGGGCACATTACTAGTGCCTCAGAGATTAAATGGTCAGAGAATTCAAACAGTGAAGCAATTAAAGAGTGGGTGGTAGCTGAAATCAAATTTACTCCAGTATTGTGCTTTGGTTCCCCTTAGCACATTTTATTGAGTTACAGTGGAATCCATTCAAGAAAGTGTTAAGTAATTTAGGTTCCATGTGAAACAATTGTGGAGAGATAGAGAAGGGGCCTCTGGCCATTATAACCTGGTGCCGGAAGCATTTCAGTGACCTATTATAGGATATTTAGCTGGAAAAAACAGAGCTTCACTCAAGAGGATAATTAAACTCGTATACCCTTTTTGGATGTTCATTTCTTTAACTTCTTCGACTTGTGGGTGGATATATACCAAAGTCTTTCCAGTGGATCCATCTTGATCCTCTTAAGATGCTGTATTAAATAAAATGAGGGTTCAGTGAATACGCTGCCCCATATGTGAAGATATGGAATGTCTCATTTTACATCAACACATTTCCATTGTGAATGAGTGATTAAGAGAAAAAATCCCTCTCAATAGGATATGTTTAAAAGGATACTTATTTCTTCCATATTGGATTCATTGTGTCTTCCTCTCTAGTGCTCTGTATTGGCTGTCTGTCAAGGTTATGTGCACTGAATTTCAAATATTACTCATATCCTTTCCTAAATGGCTCATTAGAGGATTTTAAATAAAAACTTTTATTACCACAAGGACTACAACAATGTCTGCATCTGTATGTGAGCAGGTGATCACAACTTCACAGAATTTCAGTAAGAGAAGATATGGCTGTAATCCTTGTCAAGAGACCAAAATCTCCAGAAAATCCAGGTGAATACATTTAGAAATTTTCCGATGGGAAAGATTAGAAATCTATGTTAAATATTTCATCAGTAATAAAAAGGACATAGCAAAAAATTATAATTTCCTGTATTTGCGTGGTAATTGTTAATATGGCACCGGAAGTCAAAGGAACTCTTGCATGAGATGAACAAGTTATTACTTAGAAGTGGTCAGTTGAGGTAGGAGAACTTTTGTTATTATTTTGGCTGTAAAATTGCAAAGGGAATCCTAGACTGGTATTTTAAGCCACAGAACTAAATAATAAATCAAACAGATTCTTGTACATCTATATTTCCCCTCTGAGTCCTCTTTTGTAAACAGATATCCTACTTTTATTTAATAGAAGGCAAATCGTAGCTATTATCTCAAGACTATCTATCCTATTGAGAACTAATAATTATTATCTAGGTGAATCAACAGTTATTTCTTGTACAAGTCTCACATTTCAATATTTGACTGCTAAAAATATTAGCTGTATGTAGATCATATGAACAGTGAGAGACAGTATGATTTATCCTAAGGCATACTTTCTTGAGTAATAACTGAAACAGAGTATAAATGAATTTTGCTTTAGTGTTTTCAGTTTATGTTCTTTTTTTTTAAATGTAGTCTTTGAAAGCATTGCCATTTTATCCTTTGTTTAGATTTAACTAAATGTAAGAACATACACCACTGTACGAAGTAACAAACGCCAAAAGTCAGCTTCAAATGAGTTTTCAGCAGGTGTTTATGTAGTCAGACATAAATATTATTTAGAAGTGACTATTATTTGTCATTAGAACTTAATCTAAGGACCCATATAAAACTGTTGTAGTGCAAACAGACTCCATTTGTCATTCCGTTTTTATTTTCTGTTATGATTTCTTTTTTAAAAGGGTAAGTACAATTTTATATTTCATTTTTAACTTGGTCCCTCTGCTCTAGTGTTCATAAAATGAAAACTACAATAGCTTCAAATTCCCTTTCAGTTTTTCTTTAGATATAGGACACAGAAGAAGGGGAATCTTGATGAAGACATTATAAGGGTATTTATGAAAATGACTTTTTAATAACATTTCTGGTCCTGCAAATATGTATATTTATGATTAACTTTATAATTGCCTTCATTGAAACTATTGTTATCAGTGCTCCATCAATTAGCTTTCCAACTTTAGCCTTGCATGTTTTTGTAATATTAGAATCAGTACAGCGTATACTATGTAATAATTCCTAAAATTTCAGTGTCTTTTTCTAAACCAAAATATTTCTGCAGGTGTTGCGTGTACATTTAGAGAATCAGATTCTAGGTGTAGTGTTTTTATTTCTTTCTCTTAATTTGAAATAAAATGTTCAGAATCTAAAACCTCAGTGCTGATCTGGAAGTCTCTCATTTACGTTGTTTAAGAAGTGTAATCAAGTAGAGATTTAACTACTGGAATGTGTCTCCATGGAATCTATCTAGCAGAGATTAGATGCTCCAGAAAACAGTGGAGCCACTTCCTTTAAAGCCAAAAGAGGGCTGGCAGCTGTGTCAGAAAGGTGATTGCTTAAGTGATCCTGGAGTTCTTAGAAACTTCCTGCATAGTGTATTTAAGGGAAAGAATTCACTCTCTTTACAGGAAATAGAACACTGATGCTTTTCCATTTGACTGAAAACACATTTCCCCTTATCTAGCATAAACATTCACGATAAAAGTGCAGATGATATTTAAAAACTGAAACTTTTTCATAAATATTTAACTTTGCATAGATTATTGTTAAGCTTAAGGCCACATGCACTTACTAGGAGGAAGGGAAATAAATGTAGGGTGGTAAATTCAACTGGTGCTGCTTTTATGACTAGAGCTCTCCTAGATCTTATCTTTGTCATGTAGAAAACAACAATGGAAACATCCCCTCTGTGCCCCCTACGATTACAGGGATAAAACTTCCTCAGTTCAATGACTGACATGTTCATCTAAAAGCTTTTTCTTCCACTGTATGAACAACTGCTAGCCTCTATACACAGAAGTGAGAGACAGCCCTTGTAGTTCTTTGCAGAGAATTAATGGAACTACTCTTTTTCCCTTTGCAAAGGTGTCTTATTATGTATGGTCTTTATCTTTCAAGAAACACAGACCTCTGTTTTAATGGTGACTGTGTATTACAGCAGTGGATGATAAGCTTATCAGGCTGGTTGCTCCCCAGCAACAGAAGTTTTCCAGAAAAGGACATCCAAACTTAGCATGTTAGCAAGCTCTGATCTTCCAAAGTCATGTCAGAGGCTGTATACTTCAAAAAAAATGCAACAAACAGGGTCATGGACATCAAGTTAGGTAGTGATCCAAGTAATCCAATACCTAGGTGGTATGCTTAGACCTTACCTTCACATTTTATCACTTAATTTCAGCTCTGTGCAAACTATGATTCTCTTCCCTTGACAAACTATGGCCAGCTGCACAGGCAGAATTTAATTTCCCTGTCAGGATGCCCTAGAAGGTGCATTTGTTATTTCCAACTGAATTAAGAAGTGAACAAAATGAATGAATAAGGAGACATTTGTTCTGTTTTGTATTTCATCATCCCCAGTAGTGTATGCAAAATTAGATTTATTAAATACTCCTTTCATAAATATAGCTTCAGTTCTTTTGTCTATGTAAGTAAGCACTGCTAATCTTCCATAGAGTTTGAAAACTCTGGACCTGCCTTACTCTGAAAAAACTATTTGAAGTTATTTAGACAAAAACCAAGAGAGTAAGTCCCATTAATGTGATATTCACAGAAAAAAAAGGAAAAATGACAAATCAAAACAGTGTAGAAGAAAGACGGAAGTTCACGACACTAACCAGACACCGAGATCTTAGTTCACTTCTCAGCTTCGCAACAAACTTTCTTGGACACCATGAGTAATCTCCCTACTGCAGTCCTGCACTGTACAAAATAGATAACACTCGCATTTACTCCATTACTCAATCTCTAATCTTAATGATGCAGGAACTACTCATACTGGACGTACAAAGTATGGCATACTGATCTTAGTGTGACGTACTTGGTGTGGCGCTTCGAGACATGGTCTAGGGGTTAGGGAGACATTCGATGAAGGTTGTACTAGATGATCCTAGAGGCCTTTTCCAACCTAAATGATTCTATTATTCTACTTATCGCATTTGTATCATTATATGTAGTATCACATTCATTTGGCTACGTTGCTAGGCTGTAAATGGCTACTTCAAAGCCAATATTGCGCACGTAGATGAGCAAAGTTTCAAAAAATGTTTTACATTATGTAACTTACGCCTTTTGGTCTAGCATGCTGTTATTTAAGATTCTGTCAGCACTTGTGTTACCTTATTTTTCTATTTATGATTAACTTGTACAAAATTTGCTAAGGACTACATTTAAGAGATCTTTTCCTTATGCAAAATTGCTTACCAGCATGAAAGAAATAGCTTAGTTGAAGGCTGAATATCATGTAACAGGAAGTTTATTAGTGCTCTTCTTTGTCCTTGTACAGTAGAGATCTCTTATTTGGCCTATCCCAGTGGGATGATAAAGAGTACTAGCAGTCTCTGAATCTCTGAATTCTATATTTTCTTGTTTCTAAAATTCAGTCCTTTCAGGTTGTATTCTGATCACCCTTTTGCCCAGTGAGGATAACATTATGACTGTACAAAAAATATTCCAGATCAGGCCACTTTTTTTAGTCCATAGTAATCTTCCAGTTAGTCATACTTTTTCATGTTCCGTTCCTTGATTCTATCCCTTATTGTAATCTCAACCTTTATCAGGGCCCTTACCCTGTCAAGGCTGAATTTTTTAGTGCTTAATTTTCCCACAAGTTTCGAAGTCATGTTTCATAGAGCAGGCTTCTTCACAGCCAGTGAGCCTTTATTTTCCTCAGTAGTCATCAGAAAGAACTAGGTACCCCTAGAGGATGACAAATCCCACTTATGGGCAATATTTTTTACTTTTATTCACTTCAGAAAGATTACTTACAAAGGGTATTGTTACTTGCATTTGTCCACGGGAAGTATTAATACATGCTCTCCATTTATTTAATGATGTATGCTACACATTAATGGAGCTACAGAAATAACAGAACAATTTTTCTATTACAGTTTGTTAATGATGGACAATGACTGGTCCCGGACTTGACAATCTTAAAGTTCTCTTCCAACCAAAACAATCCTATGATTCTATTACTTTGCATGAATTACCCTGGAAATAACCTGTTTTTTACAGAACAACTTTTTAAGATTTTACAGGTCTTGCAAGTAATTCAATACTTATTTGCCATTGCCTGAACTGGCTTTCTAACAAGCTTGGGAAACTGAGCAAAGCTTTACTAAGTACTGCAAAAATGGTTGTGGAGGTCATTTTATAATTCTGCTGAAAATGTGAGAATGGACAGTGAATGCAAAGAGAAAATGTAGAACGGAGCATGTACATAAGAAGAATGAAGTGTTCACATTTCATTAATGGTCAGTCTCAGCTGAGATGGTAACTCTGGTCAGTTAGTTTAAGGTCTTATCTGCTAGGCAATATTAGAAATTCTGAAGTGTATAGATGTGCAATTAATAAATATTCACTTATTTTATTATTCTGATCTGTGACATACAGCTGGTGTGTAGAAATAGAGTGTTGACTCAGTATGCCAACTTTGTTATCAAACATTCAAGGAAAAAATCAGCACTAGATTGCAAAAAGAAACATCCTTTAGAAAGTGCCATAAAAATATTGTTAAATAGTTTCTACAGCATGTAGCTCATTGATAAATCTGCATTTTTTCCATTTCCTTTAGAATGAAGTCTGCTGTAAGAATTGCTTGATATTTATACTCCAGAGTCAGTGAATAAAATGTAGGAATGATTCCAGGAAAGAGAAGTAAAATTGGACTGTTCAAAGGTAAGAATCCTAACACTTTCCTGACACTGTTGATTCACGCTTTCATGTTGACCTGAGGCATCTTCAAAATGCAGTGTCAGGAGAAGCTGAATGTATTTTTGTTCCTAGCTTCTCCAGCTGTATGGATAGAGCATTCTCTTGAAAGAGGAAAAAGGAGTTTGAACTGAAGATTCCCCTTTCTGCATTAGTATTATAATTACACAACTGACAAAAGGTGAGAAGGATATCAATGCTGCCTAACACACAGGTTCCTTCACTCTACACTTAAATATTTAAATTATGGAGAAAAAGTCATTTCAAATATTTCTCCTGCTGGTAACCCACACTGGGTAATATATGGTGTTTGCAGCTTAGAATGCCTTTCTGACCCAGACAGTGCAAGCAGATTTTAAACCTGAACTCAGTCATAAGCTTTTAGAAGTAATATAATTGAAGAGTAAATCCTCATTCTATATTTCTTTCTTAAACAGAGTATGATAACCCATTCTCTGGAGATCTAGACTGTTGTGGTATTGCTTATATGATCTTGTAAGGACTTACAAGTGCTTATAAGTAAATTAATGGTAAATTTCTAATTATTGTTTGTGGTTAAAGTAGCCAGCATGATAAACTGTTCATTTATTTTCTCTTTCAGCATCAAAACAAACAAAACAACTTGCTAGATTTACAGTACACATGTTTGTCTCAAACGAAGGTGTCAGTTTGTAAAACAGCCTACTCACTCACAGAGGCATTCCTGGTATAGGCAAGAAGGGAAGAAAGCCTTGATGAGTTGAAGCAAAGTTTCTCCTGATCTGAATTCCGGTGATTCCAACTTGATACACATATGCAGGGCTACTTTCTTGAAGGCACAGTGCTGACTTGACATCTTCCATGCCAGACAAACTGTGCAGTGTCAATGTCTTGCTGATTGCATGTGCCTGACCCATTGCACATGGTCCATGCATGGCTTTCTCAGCTCATCCTTCAGGTGTCTCTGCCCCTGCCAAACCATCTCTGAAGCTAGATTACATAACTTGTGGATTTGCTCCTGGTTCTAGAGATGCTTCAGTGTCTTGAATGCATCTTCATATAAGTAGAATCATATGAGATACTTTAATTTCAAAACACTTTCATCAAATTCTTCCGCCATTTTATTATTTATGCTGACTCAGTGCAAAGAAAGGAAAAAAAAATGACACTTTTCAAAAGTACATCAGTTTTGATCATCTGTACTTATTTTTACATAAGATGCTGGTTTTGATTAAGTGCTTAGTTAGAAAAGCAAAATCAGTGAGTGGAGTTTTTCATCTGATAGTCCATGCCATGTAAGAGAAATATTGTAGGTAGATATATGAATTCTCAATCAAAATGTTAAGTTACTGATGAAAAAGAGCTTAAGAAAGGAAAAAGCATAAACACAAGTATCACACTGAAATTATATTTTAGGTCTGAAAAATCAGCCTATATTCTATAACTGTCAATTCTTTTTCAGTGCGTACCTGTAAACTGATTGAGGCCAAATCTAGAAAAAATAACAGTATGCAGTAAAATAAATAAAGGTTTTATAATACTTAAACAGTAAAGAAGCAAAGTAGAGGTGTGGCATTTTTAAAATTCTGACCTGTGGCAGACTTGTTATATGGCAATATGTGTTTACATTAGAACTATATTATATGGCAATATATTTGCACTGCTAAATTATTTCTGTGATGAGTATTTAGTGGTTATAATTGGGGATATTTATTAAACATCAAGGTGCAGTATATATCTGTTCTATTGTCATACAAAACTCTTTTATTGTTCATTTTTGCTGAAGAAGAAATTGTGATTCTAAACATTGTTTGCTCACTATGATTGCACATGCAATAGTTACTCTATACTGCCACTGTATGCAAGGAAAAACATGTTCCCTGCTTTACGTCCCTGAATATCATGCAAGGAAAATATTCTTTAAACCAATAGCTCTGGTAACTTTTCTGACTGACAGAAAGTATATCCAACAACTAGAATCTGAGAGGTGCTCAGTTTCAAAAACTGGAGTACTTTCGATAGTTGAAATATAATTGCTCAACAAAATCTTCCATCTCCTAACTCATTCTTCCACAGAAGCCTTGACACTATATCTTGTGGTCAATTTTATAGCTGCATAGTTCAGGTGTGTTACGCTTGACTACAAGAACCTGTGTAATTAAGATCTGCTAACTCGTATGAATATAAGGAAGAATTTGGCTATATGATAGACTTCAGCACCTGCTGTTTTGGAGGACAACAGACAAGAATGAAGATTAAAATAAGCCTTGTGATGGGTAATGAGCACATTGAAGATTAGAAGATCTTCCACAGAAGTAACATCCTGAAATTTACTTTGCTTTAAGTTCTTGTTGACAGTGAAAACCTTTCTAAGGTTTTGTTAATTTACCTGATGTAGGGTGCTATTCTGCAAATAAAAGAGAACATTAAGGATCCTTCCCTCTGCTTATGAGGAATCTAGTTGTCTTTTAGGAAGCATATATTAGATGAGACACAAAAGTTACCTTAAAGCAATCTTCATCCCAATTGTATAATGTATAGTCAAAAAAGTTACAGAAATTGTCCACCTCAGCTGTCAGAAAGAAAAACTTTAGAGTTGACTTGCACTTCTTTATTTATTGTAATTTTGCAAGGCAAAATGCAGGCTTTAAAAATCCAACAGCAACAAATCCAAAATTTTCACTGTTTTATTTTTTTCCCAAAGGATTAAAAAAAGAAGAGACAGAAGTAAATTCTTTGTGATAAACAGAAACTTAAAGGATAATGTGCCTGATTGTAGGCAGACCAGAGCAAATTAAATAAAAATGTATAGCAATCAAGATTAAAATAGCTACATGAAAATTGTGATTCGTACATGCTTATGCACCTAGAATACTAGAGAATATACTTACTGAAAGTTAGTAACCTGATATAATTTCTATTTTTTTAATAGCCTCCAGGAAAAAAATGGAGTATAAAAACATTCATCAGTTTAATAAAAAGAAAATAAACAAGTGCTAGAATATCTTGACTCATAATAACTGTTGATCTTGAAAGTTTTATCTCAGAGCCAGGAGAAGAGTATGACCTAATGACAAAATATGTGCATAAATAAGTTATTCAAAATGAGGAAAGAAAATAGCAATAATAAGAAAGAGATTGGACTTGGGAATCTGAATCATTCTATCTGATCAAGAGAGTATTATCATGAGCCCCAGTGGAAAATATGTAATCTAATAAAAGCATAATGATGTGATATAAGGTTTGTTAAAAATCTGACAGTGAAAAAGCAATTTTCTACAAAAATACCAGGGTTGAGGTTTTTAAATCAAAATAAAATAATTTTTTTAAAGATATTCCTAGCATAAATAGCAGTATATTGTTTTAATTTACTTTCTGTATTCAGGCACAGTGTTTATTTTTTTGTGTAACCTTCCTCCAAAAATACAGTAAATATTCAGTTGATTTCCTGCAGTGAACTTGTATTAGGTCAATTCCTCCATCAGTTTTTGGTTTCGTTTTTTAACATTTCTGAAAAGTCTGTTAGATAAATAAGTTTTCACCTGTGTCCAACTCTTCCCCAAACTCGTTTTTTTTTCTCCATAAGCTGTACAGTTTATGTATCACCAAAATCTCATCCTTGTTGGATAAGAACCCCTTTATACCTTTTTCTGTAGGAACAAACTTGAGTCATGTGAACCCTAGACCTTGTCCAGTGCAGCATTCCAGAGGGAGAGCTACTTGTTGGAGTTATCTTCCATGAGATTTCCCTCTATTGACATTTTCAGCTGTCAAAATGACGAAACAGGAATTTGATAAAGGCTTTTTAACATGGGAGCTTTGACATATAAAATGCATTACCTGTATTTTTGAGGTAAAGTGAATATTCATCTGTTTGGTGTTGGATTCTCAAATAGAGATACAAAATCAAGAAAATTGTGTTTGATTAAGATCAATATAAGATCCTAAATGCTAGTGAAAAATGTGCTGTTGGAAACGGCATCATGTTGTAGGGCTGTATGTCATCTTAGAATAACCTTCAGAAAGGACTCATACAGCATGAAAGGGCCAAACAAGTTATTTGCTGTAATAGTTTTTCCATACTAAAGAACTTACTTTGGAAGACAGGTTTTGTTTAGCTCTTTTTATTATCAGAAACAAACTCCTGACCAATAACCTACTGAAGTAATTGGATCCAACAGAGAAATAGTTCAGAAGACAAAATGTACTAAATCGTTCAGGTTTTTACATAGTCTTTTATTCACATGATATTGCAAGGAAATGCCCAAATGCAAAAACATTTAAAAGTTTGCCATAATTTTTTGTGTCATTGAAAAGCTGTCTTGAAGGTGCCATTCAAAAAACAAACAAAACCAAAAAAAACACCACCACAAAACCAGATCATCACTTTTGCTACTACTCTGGCTATGTTTGCTATAACTGTACTTTCTAAGTACAGTTACATTGTTACATGATGTCAGTAAAGCTGTCTTACTATGGTCACATATCTTTATTATATCTGGCAAAGTATACTTTTCTCACACAGAGCTGACAAAAATACAGTTCTGCCACTATAGTCTACAAGGTAGTTTTTTGCTGCTACAGCTAAATCTGTCTCAAATTGCACCTCATCTATCCCAACTGACATGGCTACTCTGGCAGAAGTCTGCAGCATAAATACACCATCAAGCAAGAGAATACCATTTTCCATTATATTCCCAAGTAGGCAAACACATAAAAATAAATTAACAGGTGTATGGGCAGCCATATATGATGTTGATCATTGCTGTAGACATGCTAAGACTTTTAAGATGGAAAATAATGTGACCTCAGAGACAGTGAGAAATGCAGGTTAACCACTCATTTCTTGAAACTCAGGTGAAGTTCCATGTAATATCCACAGGCATAATTCAACATTTTTCTTGAGAGAAATTAACTATTATTATTAGAAACATATTCATGTGTGGTGGAGGTATGTGAAACTTTATAAGATAGAAATTTTCATAAAGCAAGTATTTTAAATAAGAAACAGAAATTAACTAATATAACACAAGAGAAAATTAGAAAGAAAAAAATAAGTATATCCTTCTGAGAGAACATAATATAGCAGCAACAGCACAACCTTTACATATGTAACTCCAAAGTTGTCATTTCTGCAAGGTGAGTTTTGTTAGTGAAGGACACTTTGAAGGCACACATCCAACCCCTCTGTCTGTTATAAGCAGTCACACTCAGCAGTCCAGAATAAACAGTGCATTAAAACCACAAAACTTGATCATGAGAACAAAAATGTAAACTCTGATGCAAAAGCTAACACACAATTTTGAGAGTGGCAATCTGGATCAAATGAAAAAAAATAAATTCTTGGATATTTGCATGGGAAGAGAAGTTGGAACTTCATATCAATTCTATTTTGTTACTGTCCTAAACCTGTGCATATAACATTCAATTACAAGGGGTCTATTGTAGGAGTCATGTAGACTCATGTTCTATTTATATATTGTCAAGTATTAAATTATTTTAGCTTCTGTTGCAAGGCAATGAAGTCCAAATGTTTTTAACTGTCTGTGTATTTAAAAGCCAAATGTCTGATGTACAGATAGAAGTCAGAATTACATTTGCCCAGATTCCTGAGCCACGTGGGTCTGCTTGGCATTTTATGTACATGTATTGGGAAAATGTATTTTACATGAGTATGTTAAAACATTTGTTATGTATTATTTCCTGTGTTTATTATAATATATCCTTTTCTTGTAACTGTTTAAAAAATATAGTAATGAGTTGCTATGGCTAGATTAAGTTCTTAGACTCAGCTGAGAGGAGGGAAAATACTTCAGAAACTCTCCTCGGAAGCAGAGATACAAGAGCCATAATTCCTTCCTGTTCACTGTGACACTCACTCACCACATTGACTTCTCCAGCCCTGGGACTCCTCTAGCTCGCTCACCCTCTATGAAGTAGTACAGCCTACCCTAGGAATGAGATGAAATCCACTTGTCTGTCCTATGTTGGCCACAACATATAACCATGAGGTACCAAGCTAGTATATTCAGGCTGAGAAGATAGATAGATATCTACAACCATTCTGTCCTAACTGCCAGCTGGAGATGTAATACTTTGGCAAACTACAGAAGATTGAAGTCAGGCTCACTTTAAAACTTGAAATCTGACTGATAGCTCCACACAATGGTTTTGATGCTAGCCAGTAAGCATGGTTTCAGGGCAGTTCTTGTGATAGGCCTCGTGTCCCCAGAAGGACATAAACCTTTCAATCTACCAGTTTCTTTGTCACAGTAGAAACTAGTTCTGTCAGGAATCAAACCATATCTATACTCATAATTCACATAGGTGAAGCAGATGGATAAGTGAGATGTTGAAGAAAATTATCATCCCCTTAATTAAGATAGGAGTGTAGTCTACCCTCTAAAGTATCTTTTTACATTAGCCAGTTTTGTTTCCAGGAATTGTGTTTTGATTTAGGTTGGTTTTGGGTTTTTTGTTGTTTTTTTTTTTCCTGATCATTTAATGGTTGGAAAAAGAATTCTCCTTCAGCATGAAAAAGCCGACAGCTCTGGCTACCTCTTATAGTTAATAAGGGGAAATAATATGGAGACGCTTAAGTCCTGAACATAAGCTATGCTCATCTTTATTCCTAATTGTTAAGTGAATCCCTGGCGTTGACTGGGATTTTTTAAAATACTTCCAAAACTAATCCTTTGTAGAGATGGTGCTAGCTGCTTTTTTTGGGCATTGGACCCAAGGGTCAGTCTCTTCTATTTAATAGGATAAATACAACCAATGATTTTACATAGTTATATTTATGTCACAGGAAACATTTATAATTTGATACTTTAATCCACTTATATCAGAATATACTATTACATTCTTTCTTCCACTCAAAAACTGACTAAAATCACAGAAGTTTAAGCTTAGCTTAATTAAAATTGCTTGCTTAAGAGAAATATCATATGGATATCTGATTCTACTAGAGCCAAAGAAATGTCACATTTACTGTAGTATGGTCGTATGCTTCTATAAAGCTTCTAAGGCTATCTCAGGTAGACTTTGGATGAGTTAACAGTATGTCAATTGAGAAATCCGTTTGTTAAGGTCACAGGTCTCAAATTAATTCATTTAAGGCCAGCACAGTGTAAAAGTAGCTGAATTAAGATGATCTCAGTTACAGTTTTCTGTATTAAAGCTGTTTTAGTTAATGCTCTAGGGTCTTTTTCTTCCCTTCAGGACACAAACTGCCTCTACTAAAGTCAGTGGAAATTGCTGATATTTTTCAGGGAGGAATAAGACCTTGAGATTAAGAAGCCTACATTAATAACATCTCAGCTAAGATGTTCTTCTTTCAGAAATACCTTTTAAAAACAGCTGCTAAAGTGATTTAGGAGCACTCAAGTGCCAAATCACATATTTGTAGTACCTGCTGAGATATAGGTAAAGCACTTCAACAGCTGTGAGACTGATTTAACAGTGAGGTGACTTATTCTCTTTTTTCTTATTTCTTCTCTTAACATTGATGCTGAAGCTTTGTAAGCTAGATGACAAAATATGAAACTAAAATGGTAATAATTTCATAGTATTCAGTAACAAATTGTGCATAACATCATCCTATTGACTGAGAATACCACATTCAATGTCCCAAAATTATATCCAAGGGACATTACCTTCACAAGATATATCTATTTTACTCCATTCCTCCCCTCTCTCTTCTTGGATACACACAGCTGTAATCAGCTGATGGTTTGTTTCAGTCCTACCTAGAGCTGTAACCCTGGGTAAGCTCAGCTGTTCTGACAGGAAAATGCACGTATAAATGGTGCTGAAGTTACCTTCGACATAAGATGTGTGTAGTCACACTGCCTCAGCTTGTGCCAGAGCACAGACTGTCCAAGTGGCAAAAAAATAGAAGTTAATTGCTTGCGTGAGTGCATAGATTAAGAATATACCAAGCTTTAAACTTTTTAATGTTATTTTCAGATTTCTTTAAGTAAGATTGTTAAATTTGGAAAACAAACAACCAAGAGAAACCCTTCTGAAATATTTCTATCAAATAGTGACAATATTTTTTTTTCATTCTGAATAAATTTAAAGTGAATTCGCTACAATTAAAAAAAAGCTCAAAACTTGGCTTTCATTTACCATGACCTATATAAAGATAAATGCGAATAAAAGAGGACCACAGTTAGTTCATTAGACTAGCATGTTAAAAGTTTATGAGCTTGTTCTCACTGAGTGAACATTGGTAAATTTAGAAGTTACTGTAAGGCAGCAACAACAATGTGTGTTAATATTGAACATGTAAGAATCATCAGCTATGTAAAGCTCATTCCAATGAGGTTTTGTAATGCTTCGAGTTGGTAGGTTGTAGGCACAATATTTGGTGTTCCTAAGAGAAGGAAAAACATGTGTAAGTCTTTTTCTTCATTGTTCAGTCAGGCCCTACCTACACAAGGAAAATAGGAAATGTTTTAAATTTTTTAGTGGTTGTCTTTGAATTTTTAATCACTTTGCATTTGCTCTGAAGACAATTTGAATCCATTAAAGGCATAAAAAATATTTAAAAGGTCTTATTTAAAATCATTTCAATATAAAAGAAATTAGTCTTTCTTACTGAAATGCTGATTTTCATCTTGCCTAGCTTTTAATTGCAGTGAGAGAACTTAAGTATAAAAATAAGTATGAATTTCAAGTTTTTCCTATAGTTGTAATTGTGGTGTAGCTGGGTAACAGGGCTGTGCCTGTGTTGCACACCCAGTGCACTCAAGTCATTAACTCCTTGGGTGATCCAGAAACTCCCCATATAGACATTTGTGTAGAAGAGATAATGGAAAAATTTAGACTATAGACTGATTTGAGACAGTGATTGACCAAACTTCTAGCCATCCCCTCAATTAAGGATTTGACTAATTGGTGCAGAAGCTCTCCTGGTGGAAATTTCAGACTTCCTTGAAGATTTCCCCTAGGAAACCTTACAGTGCCTAGACCAATTTCTATGCTTAAATATGTTGATTAACATCCTGGGTGGAGAAACTTGCTATCTATCTCAGAGAATCTCAGGAGGTTCCTGCTGCAAAATTGATCAAATTCTACATAGATAAGTCCAAAAGTGCAGTCTTTTGTAGACAGTTAAGAGAATTAGGAAATGTTTTGTCTGTAACTTGAAATAATCCATTGCAGTGGACCTTGCATATGATGGATGTGTCACAGGATCAATGCCAGGTGGACTGTAAGAAATGAGTAGAGCAGCAGGTCGAGGAGTCCCAATTGATTCAGTTGAAGACATTGCTGCAGGGACCCCTGCAATGGAGATGCCTATCTCTGTCTGGACAGCCACCAACTGTTCTGTTCAAGAGATTTGATTCCCCACGCAAGCATTACCCTGTGCCAAGATCCCAGTGAATTAGATTTTAGCAAACGCTCTGTCTGTGAGTATCTATGAAACATAATCATCAAAAAGTTAGTTGCCTAGTCTAAACTCAGGGGAAGTAGTGTCACCTCCACAGCATGATTTATACCACCTACATTTTAGAGAGTTAAAAATGTGTAATTCCTCTCTAAAAGTAAGAGTGTTATACTAATTATACCAAGATGCAGGTGTGCTAAGGGCACTCAGGTTCACCATTCATACTCAGGTTGCTGTCTCCTGCATCCTGTGATGCAGCTGTGATTACACAGCTGCAAAGCCTCTTTCCCCCACCATCACTCTTTTCCTCTTCCCTCACCTCCATCTATGTCAGGGCTGGAAATAGGTCCTTATTTTACTCAGATTCAGCAAAATATCTCACTCAATAACTTTTCATCCAAATATTGTTAATTTTAGTACACAACTTTGAGAGTAATTTACAGTGGAAAATAAGGGAAATTGTATTGCACTGTTAGCTGGCTAGTCCTGCAAATTAAAGCAGGAAATACATGGAAAGGGGAACTAAAGCCACTTAGCAAAAGAGAGAACCTTCAATTGTAGTTTGAAACTTCTAAAGTTGTTACTGCTGCTAGTAGCATCCTGAATTACTCAGTCCTGTCTCCATGCCATATCCTCCCTTGTGCCAGCATAACTTTGTAGTGGTGAAAAGAACTAAGAGTGATCCTGCTGAAAACTCACACAGCAGAAGGAAACAGTTATTTTACAGCTCAGTCAGTTCTTCAGTGTGGTTCATTGCATAGTGGTGGAGTGAGGGCAGGTGTGAGTGGTAAGCATTTTTTCTGACAGTGATAGTATATGACAGTTTAAAGTAATTATAAACCACCAGCCCCTTGTACCCAGTGTGTTGCATTATAGACAAGGCAACATATCTTTCCAGAGCCTTTAAAAGCCTATTTAATAGTATATAATACATAAAGACTGGTTTGTCCATGAATTGAGAACCATGTCTGTAAGCTTCAGTGAAGAATTAGCAGTTTCTTAATCAAGCAGGAATATGCATAAAAATGGGAAAAAAACGTTGTTTAAATTTTACGCAAAGAAGGTTGTATTTATTACTGTCTTTCTTACAGGACACTTAAATCTCCTCTGTTATTCTATCCATTTCTTTTTCAACATAACCAGAAGAGAAGCTAAATCAAACTCTTACTGATCTAAGAAATAAAAATATACAATTTCAAATCAGCTTTTAAATAATAAGAAAATCTGGAGTTTTTAGAAGATGATTATATGGATTCTGTGGTACTCTGGTAGTACATACATGTGGTAATACATTAGTCTGCTCTTCTCTTCTTGCAATGGAACAAATTTTAAGGTCACTGTTCAAAAGAAAACAAAATGGTAAGAACATGCACAGTTAAGTTCAAGTCTTAAAAGTAGTATTATAAACAAAGCATTAAGTAAAGGAATTTGAAGAGATAAGACCTTCCTCACCATTAAGTGCACCATACATGAATCTATAAGTTCTATTTTAAGTTCTTTTGACTTTGTAAAACTTAAATCAAAATGCTCCAGACAAATTGCATAGTAAAGGAAAAGAAAGAATGAGTAAATAACTCCTAAATTACAAGAATATTTTAGAAACAGCACAGAAATTAATTTGAAAAAATATAAAGCAAAGTTGGTGTATTTTCTAAATTATGCTCAGCAGTGACAAAAGTCTTGCAAAGTGCTAGAGTAATAGAAAATAATGACAAAAAGCCCAACAACTTTAATAATAAATTGCCAAGAGCAGAGTTTTTCTAAAAAAACCACAACCAATCACAACAAACAAACAAACAAAAAACCACTAAATAAACAAAAACCCTAAAACCAGAAATCTTTATATCAAATGAGCCAGAGTATATTTCTATAAGCTCATGGAAAGTATCTTAGTGTAAGCCAATGATAAATAGGTAAAACTTAGAGAAAACAATAATATCTCCAACATCAGTTTTGTGCTTTAGAATCAGATGCGAGATTTTGGTTAAAATGCTTACCAAAGTTTTCAGATATAGAGAAAGAACCTTCAGATCTCGATGTATAAAATGTATCTCTCATAAAAAACTCAACAGCTCTCATGTTCACAAGCAACTTAGAGGCACTCAATGCAACCATCCAAGAATGACTGTCATCAGCCATGACTCCATTCTCTGAGATTCAGACTTATGACAAGTGAATTATGATCAGTGATTCATCTTCACTCACTGGTTCCAAATCTTCATTGCAAAATCAAGTCAGTGTGTATCCTTGTGTATTTGTAAGCTGCAGGAGATGCTTCTGTTAAAATCTTCAGAGCTAGCACTGGAAATAAAATTGTAATAATATCCATAGTTAAGAGACATCAAAATTAAGAAAATGTAAAAAAAAATTATCACTATAGATCATCTGTGATTTATTACTAAATTATAGTAATAAATATCTCAGGATTAAGATATGCTTGGGAAAATGAATGGCAAGGAGAGAATGTGAAAATGTCATTATGCTCTGTATTACAATTTTGTTCACTCACTTTTTCTCTACTCATGTTTGACAATGCAACAATTTGCATTTTCTGCATCAAGTGATTGAAATAAAATTTGAAGCTATACCACTTTGCACTGAAATCTCATAATATCTAGCACGCTAAACAAGGCCAACAATGGGTTTTTCTACATGGATAAGACGCTTCTAAAAGCTGTGTAGAACAAAATCCAATGGAAGTCAATAACAAAACTTCTATTTACTTCACCATGTACTTATATAAGAGGGTGATATTATTGATTCAGTGTGTAATGCTTTTACCTCTAATTAAAAACCCACTCAATGTCATATTTGGGATGCTGGTCTTAGTATTTTGGGCAAAGGTAGCGTTGTATTAGCTTTGAAAATTTGCAGGAAAATGTACCATCAGATAACCTTTCAGAATCACAAACTTCTTCCTAAACAAAATTTAAATCCAGCAGTCTGAACATTTATACCTATCAAAATCCAAAGGCATTTCTGATAGTAGGGTTGCTGCAAACCCTGTAATCCTGGCCAATTCCAAGTAAGTTAATTACATTGTTTAACTAAATTGTCTATGTGTTTTTCATACGCATAATATTATATGCTTTCCATTCAAAACTACTGTTTTAATATATTTTGATGAATTCTGTTTTGTAAGGAGACCAGGGAAGGTCCTCATACAAATTAATAGCTGTTTTAAAGGTAGGAAATGAGGAAAACAATATTAAAGAAAAAAATATTAAAGGTCAGACTTTGCAGTGTTGGGCATTTATGCATGTAATCTTAGGTCTTTATCTGGACCAATAAAATCTTAATGAAAGATCCAGAAAGAAAGATTCACAGTGAGTTGTCAAAGTCTGCAATGAAACAAAGTTATCTGGGAAAAAATGAAAACCACCTGTGAGGACCAAAGAAGATTCACACAATCAAATACGTGAGACACCAATGACAAATGAAAGTCAGCGAAGATAAATGTAAAGCGAAGCACAGTAGAAGAAACAATCAGATTTTCATAGATAGACTTAGAGCAGTGGAATGCATCCTTGGGATTACATGGATAGTTTTATGAATACTCAGTGACAGTCAGAAAAGTAGTGTTAGGAAAGGAATAGAGAGAAAACCAGAAAACTGTTAAGCCACTGTAAAAATTCAGCTTCCCCTTAGAGCCTAGATCTTGAATGTGTTGGGTTTTTTGCAGATTGTTTTCATCTTCTGTTTTCAGGAATAATATATTAGAACTGGAGAAAGGCAAATACACTAATTTTCAAAAAAATCTGGAAGGTACCTACAGGTCAGTCAGTCTGACTCTGGTCTATGGGAGCTTCCCAAGGAGGGAGTTCTCTTAGAAGCCATTTCTGTTGACTGGAAATAGCCAACATGTATTTACCAAAGGTAATCTATGCTTGATCAACCTGACTGACTTCTATAATGAGTTTACTAGATCTGTAGATGTGGTAGACAGTGTTTACTTTGACTTTAGCAAGTCCTTGAACCCCATCTCCCACGGTGTCTTTGTTGGGGCATTATGGTCTCGGTGGATGGACCACTAGGTAAGTGAAAATTGAATTGATCACCATATTCAGAAGGCAGTGTTTCATAATCTACCTGGAGACTGGTTACAAGTAGAGTTTCTCACAGTCTAATCTGGGGATTTATCATGTCTAATAGCTTATCGATGACCTGTAGACTAGATGAAGTTTGTCTTAATGAAGTTTGTGGATAACATTGCCATGGGAGGTGCAGTTAATGTGCTTGAGGGCAGGGCTGCACTTGACAGACAACTAGAAAGGTTAGAAGAATAGACTAAGAAGATCCTTATGAAATCAAACAATCCAATGAAATGACAACTGCAAAGTCTTGTACTTGAGTCAGACTAACCCCCTGCGACAGTATAAGCTGGGGACCGACTGTCAGAAAGCAGCTCTGCTGAAAAGGACATGGTGGGCACTAGGCCAAATATGAGTCATCTCCATGCCCTGGCAGAACAATTTATTTCATACGGAGTTGTATCAACAAGAGCATAGCCAGTAGATCAAGGGAAGAGATTATTGTCCTTTATTCAGCAATTAATAGAGTTCATCAGGAATACTTCATTTTTCTGGACCTTGGTACAAGAGGTGTTTATAAAGCTGAATGAGCGCAGCAAAGTCCAGAGTTCAGCAGAAGATTACCAAGATGGTTGGCGGCTGGAGCACTTAACCTGTGAGGAGATGTTGAAGGAATGGGGCTGGTTCAGCCTGGAGAAGAGAAAGTAGCAGCCTTCTAATACATAAGAAGAGACTGCCAAGAAGACAGAGAAAGGTTCCTTAGCAGAGTGGACAGGCAGAGACCAAGAGACACTGGTGATAAATTTAAATAAGGCAGGTTCAAGGGGATATAAGGAAAACAATTTCATTAAGGAGTAGAGACATGATGACCAGAGAGGCTAAAGGATCACTCTGTTTTAAAGTTTTCCAAACTCAAATGAGCACTGGAAACCAAGCAACCAGGTCTAAATTCACTATCTGCTCTTCTTTGAGCAAGATCTTGGGCTAGATGACCTCCAAAGGTCCATTTTAACTGCAATAATGTTATGATGTTGTTCATATGTATCTAGGACCCAAGAGACTTCTCAGAAATAAACAGTTCATAGCTAAATTTGGCCCAGATGGTGATACTTGAATAAGTCTTCTCTAGACTGTTATGGGGAACCATATCAGGAAAGTAGAGACAGTTAAGAGTTAAAATGAAAGGATGTGTGTAGCAATCCAGTACTATTCAATATGTAACAATTTAGAGGATGAAAGCAGAAATCAGATTTATTAAATTGACATAACATATCAATTTGTAAGCTATAAACATAAATTGCAGGACAGATTCCAAAATCAAAACAATATTGTCGAATAAATATTTGGAAAGAAGAAAAAAATAATAAACTTCAATGCAAGATTCTACCTTCTTTAGATTAGAATGTTTATTTGTCCAACTGACTACATAACAGTAAAACTGGATCTGGGGAACATTAGCTGGGCATGCATTGATTATATTTTGTAGTTTTAAGACTATAGATCAGCATAGTGAAATACATCAACCAAATATGAAAGTCAGGTAGCAATATTTCCCTTCTACCAGTCCTAGTACAGCTTCAGCTGGGTTTACAGGCATCAAACTACAAGAAAGATGTGGGTAGAGAAACTCCTGGCATAATTTATCAGGAGTAATGTAGGACACTATTCACATGACCTGTGAAGAAGGCTTGAAAGAACTGTGATTGTTTAGTCTAGACAGGGAGACAGAAAAGAAACATGATACCACTTTTGAAATATGTAAAAGGCTTCTGCAAAGTGAAAAAGAACAATCTGTTTTCTATCTATGTAGAGGACAGGTCAAGAAGCCATGAGCTGAAATTGCAGCACAAGAGCCTTGTGTGACATTAGGAAAACTTTCTGACTTCAAGAATAGTAAATCACTGAAATGGACTGATAAGGAAAGTGGTAAGAGCCTGCATCAGCCGTGGACTTTGAGAACAGGCTAGACAGACCCCTGTCAGGGATGCTAAAGGTTTAATTGTTTTAGCCTGAGGATGGAGAGATGGAACACATGACCTCCAGAGATCTTTTCTAACTAGAGGCATAGAATCATGGTAAGACTGAAACATGGAAGTTTCTCTTGCTAAAGAATTCATAATTTCATAGAAATGGAAAAGTTCAGATTTTATAAAAAAAAGATGCTTTCTCATACAGCTGTGCTTTCAAATGGTGATAAGCAGCTCCACTCTCCTTAAGGTGAGGAGCCCTAAGGATAAGATAGTGGTTTAGGTACCCTGGATTCAAGCAGTTAATTGTTTTGAAAAGTTGTTCCTGAAAAACACGGATTAAAATAGAATGGATTGAAAGACAGAAGGTTGAATGGAAGGTTTTTAACAAATGAACACATGAAAAAATATATTCAAAATATATGATCCCACTAAGCCTATGAGTGAATTCAGTCCTGTGTGTGGAAACAGCAGGTGCTTATTTCCAGCTGTAGGAGAAGACAAGTCACCACTGCAAGGGATGTAACCCATCAGTAATGCTTCTGGTGTTTAGGAGCTCTGGATGTTCTCATTTGATACCTTCTTCGTTGATGTTTCACTATGAATACTGATGCTTCAGAACAAACTTTAGAATCATCCATATGCCAGCATTTAAAATACCTTGGGAAACGGGTTGTCAGGAGGCAGGAAGGTTATAGTGCATACTATAAGTTAGTACAATTTGCACTCCCGTTCACACAAAGCTTTTGCAAACATAAGAAAAGTCCCTTTTCTTTCTGATAAAATTAGTGAGCTGTGTTCGTTCTCTGTACAAGAATTGCTATAGTAATTATTATACAGCAGGTGAGAAATAAAAGCTAGATCCAATGTGGGTGATAATCAACAGAATAATATTCACTTCAGTGGAACTGCCAATTTATTCCACCTCAGTATCAGATCAAAAATGTCATATGACTAAAATTGCATCTATTTTTAATATTGAATGGCAATATACTAATAGGCTTTTAGCTTTCTAAATTATTCAGAGATCTTATTTTAAAAATGAGTTTATGTATTTATCTTTCCAATTTATAGTCAGAATAAATACAATAGGCTTTTCAAGATAACCTATCAAAAAATTGGTTCTGTTCTTAAAGGTGTTCTTTCTAGGCAAATTGGTACAAAAAATGCTACAAGAGGACAATTTCAAAGTGGAAATGATACCTAGTGTTTAAGCCAGTGTGGTGATTCAGAAAATCTTAAGAAATATGAGTGCTGTATAGGAAATACAATTACTTAGAGAAGAAGGGCTGGAATTGGTTGTTCTTTCCAGAGGAAAGAGAGAAGCGGATGGAGAGCTCTGGAGCATTGAGCACATTAAGCAATGCTGAAAATGAGCAGCATTCTCTCTTGCTGGGGGACAGGAGGAATAGCAGCTGTAACTGTTCCTTCAGGGTAATGACTGCTTTCCCACAGTCTTCGATTATTCTTTCAATAAGAATAATGAGATTGGTTTGCTGAAGTTAAGGCATAGGCAAAATAGGTACCAGGGACCATGGTGATTCTATCAGACTGCAGCCAGACATGGGACTCCCTGTAGGCATAGGCATCTTTCAGAGCCAAAAACCTGCCACTTTTCCCTCTTGGAGTCTTTGCCTGAGGCTTCTAAGAAGGGCATTTTAATTATTATTGTTTTAAACCCCAATCCATAAAAGCTTAATGCTTACACGATAATCTGCTCAAAACTTTGGAGGGATTGTCCTATGTGCAGTTGTGCATAACAGCTCACAAGATGGTATTTTCAGCTAGTGTTGCAAAATTATCATACTTTCAGCTAGTGTTTCAAAATCATCTGAGGAAATTAGGAGCTGTCCTTTCAAGTGTCCTTGAAAATGACAGTCTCAACCTAGACCCCTGTAGTCATGGTAGTTTGTTCAGTCTATTTCCATGTGAATACCAAACAGGCAATTTAGAAGTCTAATTTTTACCCTCCCTTTACTGTCAAAAAGGAATTAGACCATATGAAGTCATCAAGGACTATCTGAGGATTTGCTATAACACCCATCATCATAGTATCTAAGTGCTTCCTGAAAAGGCCTATTAATCACTGTGACTAAGCATTCCCTCCTACCTGATCTGTCAGCTGAACTGCTGTTACTTCAGTTTCTGATTTATGTTCTCATGATTTAGCTTAAATATGGGCATCAAATAGGACACTGGATAAATTCTCTTCTTTTTTAAATCATCACAGGAAAAGACCCAATTTAACAGATGAATTTGCTTCTACTGGGGTGATGGGGCTAGATTAGACAAAGAGCATACAATTTCTTCCCAAAACTAGGAATTTCAAAATTACACTGGAGTTAACTGAAGCCATGGCATTAACCAAGTTACTAGAGTATTTTCTGACAAAACAATTTTCATCAACTTGTATTCTTATTTGTAGAAATATTAAGGCACTGGTTGTGACAACAGTTTCTCAAATGCAGCATGGAAATTCTCATCATAACTTTATCATTCTGTCTCAACAATTAGGCTGTTGGTCAGTCTTGTGAAACATAGGGTACAGAGGTCAGTGTGATAATCTAACCACGAGGCTCTCAGATACATCACAGACACTTTCATTTTGACAAAGAACTACCTAAGTTTAATGAAATGTGTATAATTAAGTTTTCAAATACATATTAATTTTTTTTTATAAATAAATAGACATTTTTCAGTAGGAATAGTTGAAATAAATATTTGAAAGGAAAATAATTAAATCACCTTGATGTCCTTATTTTTCATCTGATTTCTCTGTGCCTATCATACCAGTTCATGAAACAAAGGAAAATAGCAAAGTTTGTTGCACTTATTTACAATTAATCTTAAAGAGTTGCTACGGTTGGTTCTTTGCTTCTATGTGAAGTAGAAATAACATTAAAGATTCCCTCATTGTCCTTGATAAATAACATTTGCTGTCACCCCATCAGAAGAAAACTGAAGTTTCTAACAGGTGCTGCTTCCACTAAGGATAACAAAGATCATGTTTACATTTTTTTCCTCCTTTCTGACCTTTATTATGAACTTTGCACTCCTTGCTGTACTCAAGTTCTTTCAGGTAGCTTCATCACTTTCTGTTCTCCTATACATAGATTTTGCTTTTAAATACAGAAATTTGTTTAATTAATATTATTTTATATTTTGGGTCTATGACATCAGAAGTGTGGGATTTTTTTTCTGGAAAAAATTGATTGTTTTACATCTGGTTTTTACATAAGGTTTACATAAGGCAAATTATAATTTTAGAGTGCAGCTGACAATATGGTTTTTCTTTGCATTTTAAATCAAGGGTTTTTTTAAAGAAAAGCTTGTGGCTATCTTCTCTCCTCTCCCCTTCTCTCTTCCTTTACATAGCAATTACAATGTTACAATTCTCAAAAGAAATTTTTCAATACATTCAACAATTTTAGGGGCATATTAGAATAACAGACTTAGTAAGATAGATTATTTTACTTCAGCTTAGGTAAAAAGAACCTCAACTTTTAGAATCATGGCACAGTACTTATGCATTCATATCAAATACTAATTCAGGTCTAAATACATACATTTGCAAAAGATCTACCTATACCTGTGCAGGGAGATACAAATCTACAGGATGATTTGGAAATGAATCATTATGTTTTGCTCAATTCCATTTAAATATATTTTAAAGAGTTTAGAAATTGGATGTATTGAAGTCATGAAAAAGAGACATAAGATGTTAATCAGAGCATTAAAATTTTGGACGAATCTTTTCATCAAGTCTGTAAATGCAGCAATCAAAACCTTTTCAGCCTTTCCTTTTAAAAGGAATTTTGCATCTCCTTCATGAGTCTCATATTCTGCCTATGAATCTTTTCTGATTTTTACAACAATTTGAACATACTGCTTTACTGTGTCAATTTTAATGACAAAACATGGTTGACTACAAATGTTCTAAGCTGCCTAGAAGTCAGTGGTAAATCACAGCCGAGCACAACCTTATCACAGGTATTTTGTCCAGAACAGAAAGATTCAGTTTGGCTAACTCAAGCCAGTTAACTAGAAAAAAGTATCTTATAGATCCTATTTGTTTCTCTATAAGCCTTCTCTAGAAACTCTATCAAACAGATGGTGTCTTTTTCAGTAACCTCACAGTCATTAGGATGATCTCATGTAACACTTTTTACCAGCCGTATCTACATGCTCTTTCTTTTCCATATTCTTTTTTTTAGAACTCCATTGTTATTGATTGGGCCTTTATAGCTTTCTCCCTAGCTGATGCTTCTCTGAAGTCACTCAGCCTTAATTCATTTCTTTTCAGAAATTTAGTCTAAAATTGCCTCCCATGAATGCCTTATCACATTCTTTAAGCTTCAGCTAAGGGTCTTAAAATGAATTCAGGATACATCTTTCACTGACTTTTACACTTCACTAGCATAAAAATTTAAGCCATCATCTTCTCATTGTATACCTCCTCATAATCTTTAGTAATCCTTTTTCTGTATTATATTTTTGCATTAGAGTATTCCTCACCTCTGAAAAATGTACATCTTAAATTTTGTATTCCTCAGATGAAGGAACAGAAACGTACTCTCTCTATAACGCTGAGAAGTGGGTGGTTTCTTTCCATGTTAATGATTTTTGGTTTAATTTTTCTGTATTTGTTACCTATTTTTCTGTGGATGTAAAAACATACATCAAGTAAAACCACATAGTTTTTCCTTAAGGTTATGAAAACCTTGTTTCATGTCAACACCTATAAGGGATTAGTAAAATGTAGGAAAAATCACATGCGTAACTGAAGTATAGACAGCTTTGACAGGGCAAAAACATCATCACTTTTCCTGCCTCCATTTTCCTTCTCCATAAGAAGTGTTTCTGTGTTCAAAGACCATGTGTCACCTGAAAATTTGTGAGTGCAGTGTAACTGTAATTCTGGCTGTGTAATGGCATTAGTCCCCAATATCTGCTATGAAGAAGAGATGTCTACCAACATCTTTCAGGAGTCTCTTTTGAAGCCCAAGTAAATACACTAATCTTTCAGTTTCTCCAGGGACTGTTGGTAAATATGTTTCAAACAAAGTCAGAGGCGGAAATAAGGATTATTGTTTGAAAGTAGTTAATTTGTAGTGGGCAGATAAAGTTTGAAATTTTGCAGGATTTTCTACAGAGTAGCTCTGTTTCCACTGGGATCAGCAGTGAATAAACTTGGAGTAGTATGATCAAGGGCTTATTCTGAAAAGTTGAAGGAAGGAGAATAGGTTTGCACTTTCAGCTGTTCATCTTGCATTAAGTCACTTATTAAAAATTGTCTGTTCCTAACTTTCCAACTTTGTTTCTGACAGGATGTAGGGATGCAACTGTTTTTCCGGTGCCAATGTGCAGTTTGCCTGGCTGTATCACTGAGTACCTACAAGCCTCTGAAGAGCTCAACTCCTAGGATCATTTAGCATTTGTTGACACTGGTGTTTAATTAGAGAATGTTTGAACTCTTTAAACTGCTAGTCACTCCTGGTTACTTGCATCACCTTTTCAAACTTTTAAACATTTATTTTTATTTTTAGAAATGTTTAATCTCCTTTTTAATAGAAGAGAGTGAAGAGGATTAAGCCAACGAGCTGTGAATTGAATACTAAACAATGTGAGGAAAGATTCTCTGACAGCAGCCTGCATAGAGCCATCTGGGAAGGCAGTTGCAAAACAGCCAGAAAGATGGAGGGCATTTTAAATATGTGTGATTCTTACAAACAACTGTCAATGGCCATGCATACAAAAAGGTTAGAGGTTTGGGTTAAGACAGATGTTCACCTGAAATGTGAGACAAATAAAAGGAAAGGATTTGGAAAATAAAATTATTAGGGATTAATCAAAAGGAAAGAGCATGCCTTCCTAGATCTAATAAATGTACAGTTGGTCAGCATCCCGCACCACATAACCTTTGATTCATTGCTATGCAGAGTGCCAACAACACTCAAAGAAATTTGAAGAAATATGTGAGAAAATCTTCATGGTAAATTTCTTTGGAAGGAAGTATCAATAATTTAGGTTAGAAGGGATCTCTGGAAGTCATCTGGTTCAACACTTGTTTTTAGCAGGTCCAAACTCAAGGATTTTTGCTGCATTAGAGCCTGCATCCTATTTTGTGGTGTAGACTATATTATGTCTCATAAAGATTGGTTCACTGGCACACCCATGTTTATTTCAGATATAATTCAGACAATGTTTATACCTTGATTATTTTGACTTAATGCAGAGATATATTCTGTGGCATAATTTGCCAAAAATATCCACAAAGCCAGGGAAGTAGGCATCTCATAATAAATACACTCTGAAGATTCTAGGTATCTGAACCACAAACTTACAGCCTGTCTCAAGGCAATCAGTTTTCCTGAGGTCTTCCAGGAGAGGTATAATTCAGATGACAATTTATGCACTTTTCTAGGTGATACAGATTATTTTTTCTTATTCAGAAAACTACTAAATAGTAAATAACAGGTAGTCAAAAAAGCATGTTACAATTCAATACTGGAGTGCTAAATATTTCAGAGGTCCCATAGTTGTGTAAGAACTTAATTATCTGTGTTTCTGAGCTTTTTCCAGTTTAAAGATGCTGTGATGATAATATATGTTTTGCTGTGTTTCAGTCGGCTTTGTCCTTTGGGTATCAAAATTATTTACTTGCAGCAGAACTTCAGTTGTCAGTGGTCTGTAAAAGTGGGCCAGCTTCCTTGGTGCCATATGGAATTCTTTAGTGATTTTCTCTTAATTTTGTTCAGCCTGAATAGAGCATTAAGGAAGCCATGAAGCCCAGGGCCCACCTCATGGCTGAATATGCAAAGAATGATAATGAGTATAAAAGCTCTTTTAGTTCAACGACATTCAAAGTCCTTGCAATCACAATGCCTGACCACTGGAGTTACTGGAATGGAAAAGACTGTTCTGTCATTTAATCAGTGCTTTCCACTCACTGGGATTCAGCTCTAGTCTCTAGTGGCAACTGTACTAGGATTTCTACAGCTTTAGGGCTGCAATAACTCACTTAACCGTAAAAAAGGGTGGGACAGATGAAGAAGATTAAGAAACGCAGTGGTTTGTGGAGGTTTGCTTATTTGCATATGTTTTCATCTCGTCCATGGATGGGCTGGCATTCATTAATTTCCCTTCAAACAGAAACTCCTGTTTGTCACCAAAAGCCCCAAGATACATCTCCTGAGTTTGTCCTACATATAGATATTATACCATGGAGAGCAATAAACACCATTAATTATTTCCTACCATATTTGGGTGACCCTGCCTACTTTGCAATAATATTAAAAATGTGTATTGCTTAGACAGTATCCAGGAGGCTGTCGGACCTGTGGTTTGGCTTCTGAACACATTGCCTCCTTAAGAATGAAATTTATATTGGCTGCATCCCAGAGGTGAATATAATGACCTCTTTCACCTTGTCAAAAGGGCAGCCTTGTCAAACTCGCAGTAGTCAATATCCTACAGCGCATCCATTTAGCCCAAACTGGGACTTTGGAGTGCAGGTACTCAAATGCACAGGTCTGACAAAGACAAATAGCACAGGGATGCACTAACCGAGCAAGGACAAAGGGACGCCTTGCCTCCACTGTGTGAGAAATTGAAACCCACTTAGGTTTCTCCTGCATGCATTTTATGATGTGAGAAGAGGTTTAATTTTTTGGAGTCCCTGATTTAAGATGCGAGAAGCAAAGGAATACTTCTGCTCAATCCCACACGTTTTCTTTCATTAATTTTTCCTTTTCCTTTTTTTTTTTTTAATTTTAATCGACTGGATCTTTATCTTTTTTGTATAGATAGATTGGTTAGGGCCCTTAAATGATAGTTACTCTATTGATACATGTTGCGGTCCAGGCGCGAGCATCCATGCTGCCTCCCAAAAGAGAAGGGGATCGAGGGCAAAGCGAGATACTACCCCAGCGAGATACTACCCCCTACCTAATGCTCTCTGCTACAGGTACTTGTTTAATAGCTTTTGCTTAAACTATTATAGCAGCACTGTGCCAAGCAGTGATCATATTCTTTATGTGAACAGTTCTGATCTTCTCACTGACTCTCCTGATTAAATAAGGTATTTTGAAATTGTGCTGTGTAAAAATCTGTAACACAGAAGGCATTTCACAGAATAAGATTTACTAAATTTTAGAAAGACTAGATTTCAACAAAAAAGAAAATTCTGAATGACACGTGAAAAGGAAGAACAAAGACATGCTTTCAGTTAATGTTTTTGTGACCTTTTTGTAGAGCCAGATTAATTTTTATATATTATTTTACCCTTGCATAACTTAAATTTGTGGTGTATGTGTCCCAACTGTCCCTTTAATGCAGTTCTGTAGTGCAACAGTGGTCTTTTTTCAGTGTAAAGTTCTGCACTGTTCTCAAATCTATTTAGAATTAGAGTAGTGTTTCCCCTTCAGGTCCTAGTTTTCTGTCATTTTTATGCAAATCACAAGTAAACTTAGTAGAGTCAGTGAAGTAAAATCGGTATAAAAATCACCACCAGTCCCCAATCCTACAAACACTCAGCATGTAGCTAATGGTAAGTCACATCGATTTCAACAGTACTACTAACAGTGTGCAAAATTAAACACATTTATAAGCCTTTGCAGGATCAGGGCTTCAGAGAGCTCACAAACTGGCCTTTGATGTCCATTTATAAATCCCCATTATAATTAACAGGAGTTTTACAGGCACATCAATAGCAAAGTATATGTAGAGTGTATTCCTGCTAGCCAAATAGTCTGCAGATGGAGTCCCAAAATGTTCATTGACTCCCTGCTGACAAGAAGATTATTTATTATTTCTACCTACATGATACAGTACTAACCTTGAAAACCCATTATATTCTAATGAGGCCAAAGACACTTAAACTACAAAACAATCACTACCTCAAAATCTGATTTAAGGAAACATTCCAGTGACCATACAATTAGAAATTTTCAGACTTTTTAATTATGTCCCACATAGGAGAAGATAAAGCCTTCTAGAAAGCAGAACAGTGCTTACCATCCTGAGCTCTGTTCCTGTTTCTACAATAGGAAGTCAACATCAGACTACATCGTGGGACAGAATGATACATGGAAAAGGAAGAGCGAGCTTTTCTAGCAAGGGGAGATAGATCAGTGGGTATTACAGAAAGCCCAATCCTCCTACTCTTTTCTCAATGGAGGAGCAATCAGAGATGTCAGATATATAAGAAAAAATATTAAGCTTATAGTTGGTTTTCCAAGTACTTGTGGAATCTGCAGGGATAAAGAGAGCTACTAGTTGCTTTGTCTTTGATTTACCCTATTTACCCTGAGGCCTTGCTTCATATCTGAGAAAGGAAAAAAGAAGGACACTGAGAGGTGTGATATTTTTTGCTTTGTTGATTTTAAAAGGCAACAGAGGTTTAATCTGTATATATGGGGTAAACTGTTGAGCAGACTTGCAGGTGTACTGTTTACAGAACAGAATAACTGATACACTTTCCTAAGAAAATACTTTGAAAAGACAAGTATTTATTTATTTATTTTAGTAAAGTAAGTGGGGAAATTTTGAGGAAAGGCATTTGAGAAGAGGTAACGTGTATCTAAGGCTTTATGCAGGGTGCCAGTGTACTATATGACTCATGCTTTGGAAGGGCCAAAGCACAACATACTGAATAGACTTCTTTCTTAGGTACAATATTTTTTATCAATCAAGTAATATAAATCTTCTTTTACTGGTTCCATGATTTTATTTTCACTGACTTGCAAACATTTTATTGCACACCAAGTCTCTTAACCTAAAAGGATATAAAATATTAATTATTTGACTGAAAACACATTTCCTCACCATCAACATTTGCCAGAGAATTCTACTTTGCCTTTGCACTGAATCTGGAGTAAGTTGATGTACAATTACAAAAACAGCTTAGCAGCATGTTAACACTGAGAAACTTCAGTATGTTTCATTGTATGACAAATCAGCCAGAGAGAATCTGACCTATTCAGCAAATGTCGGGGCTGTGGAGGTTTAAGCTGTGTTAATAACAAACAAGCAATACAGTCAAAAGTTCAAGTCTGGAATTAGAGTAAACAAATTCTGAATTTTGTATCTGAGCTGCAAACTTACTAGCTGGGGTTTTCATGATAAAATGAGTGACATAGTGAGTGCTCTGAGAGGGCAGCATGTATGCTGTTTGTTTGTGACATAGTATGAATAAACAACTACTTAGGGCTCACCATAAAATTTTCTACCAAACATTCTGGGACTTAGAATAAGATGTCTATCATACAGTTCACTAGCTGTAAGTACATGTTCACTTTTTTCCTCTTTTAGTATAATTACTGCTCCAGGACAAAGTAACTCAACTGTTTGTCAAAAAATCGATATACCTGACCAGATCATAAGTAAAGACCTTCTCAGGGGAAATGTACCCTCACACTCATTGTCATTTATTCTCTTGAAACTTCTTTATCATCTTTAATTGAAACATAGAGGAGAATTTAACAATTTCATCTTCTCTCAATGATTTACTCTTATTTTAGCAATTGTTGCTGTGAAGGAAGCCTACGTGAGTTTATAGCAGCTTGATTGTTGACGTGATAAATTCTGGAATAACTAAACTATTGAATAAATCCATATCTGAAAGAGCTTTTGTGCTATGGCAGAAACTGGATTCTAAACATTAACTCTGTAATGGATGTCAGAACATTACCATGTGTTACATTGCAGTTTACCCTTGGGTTTCTAGAGTTTGCTGAGGTACTAGTTGAAAAGTCAAACATCTTATGTCTGTACTTTAAAAAAAATCGAGTAGATACAACTGGAGAAGCAAAGCATAAATTATCATTGTAAAACATATCTAGAGTACCATGTGTAAGTCAGATTTCCATATCCAGGAAACATGAATTCCAGTGAGGAATAACTAGAAAATTGTGGTATTAGACATCTGTCATAGCACAGAAGACAAAAAGTGTCAAAAAGTGTTTAGGAGGATACTGATGTTTTCAGGCCTGCAACAGGCATTGACACTCTGATATCAGGTTCCTCAGTCCATCTGTCCCAGGTTTTTCCTTGCCAGCAAGGGAGAGCACCTCACCCCATTGACCCCAGACCTCCTGATCATGGAAGCAGGATTAACGTGTTATGTTTGGAACAACTTTGCTTTATTGTCCTCCTCCAGCTGCGGTGGAACACAGGAGATATCCCTTGACATCCTCAAATACATCGTTTGTGTACCTTATTACCACTTTTCCCATTTCATTACCCTCTTCTTCACCACTCTTTCTGTACCCCAGCCCTGTCCAAAACAATTTCTGATAATTACTTTTCCTCCATTGATCTCTGTCTTTCTACATCCACATCCAAATTTGATATTTCTTATTCTGCTACCTAGGTAATTTCAGCATTATAAGCCCTACTAACAGGGCTGCCTAGGTGCTGTTAATCTTGCAAGCTTGTTCTCCCCTAAAGGTCTGCATTGCTCCCCTCCAGTTATCTGTGGCGTTCAGCCCTTTCTCACTTAACTGCCCCTTAACCACCTCTGAGATCCAGGTGTCCCTGACAGCCTGCATAGTGCTATCTGTAACTTTTGGCAGCTTCTCACACTGTTTATCTGTCATGTCCAGCAATTTCTCATGTCATAGTTTCTCATGTCCTCTTCAGTTAGCTTAACCCCAGGCCAGGGCTTATTCAGATGACTTGATAGCTGTCTGCAGCCCTAACAAAAAAAGGAAATGAGACTTGGCTTGTTTATCTTTGCAATATGAAGACTTAGGTCAGATACAAAGTAAAATCTTGCAGACATCTGTTTTATAAGTACAACATGTAGAGCTAAAACTACAGAATAAAATGATTTTAATAAACAAATTGATACTGCAGCGACTGAATATATGTATAAAGATATATCAGGCACCTAAAGATCACCGTGATGTTTATAAGACTGCTAAGTCTGCTTAGTTTCTCCAAAGGAAAACAGCTAGGTGGACTTTCATCATCACCCTTTGTCCTAATGGTTAGCTCCTATTCAGTTTTAGTAGCTATCACTACACAGTCAAAGCAGCCAGTCCTTAGCAGCCATATGCTGCACCCACTGTGAGCACAGAGTACTGTGGCACTGGTGTCATATCCACAGTGTGATGGTCCCCATCACCTCAGCATAGGGAGCAGGCTCCAGAGCTCTGCCATGTGGGACACTGAAGTGGGAAACATGTTTGTAATCTTTCCCTTTTATAAAATGTTTGAGTTTCTTGACATCTCTGAGTCCTGGGCCTCTTGCACTGGTGCAGGTACTGTGGCATGCTCAGGGACGTTGTTGAGGCAGGTGCTCTGTCCTGCAGCCTGGCTCTTTCTTCCCTGCTCAGTGGCTTCCTCCTTTTCTTAAACTTGCATGTTTTCAGTGAGCAGTAGTTAACCATCAGTGGATTGTTTATAGTTCTGAGGCCTCTGCTTCCAAGACATGTCCATATTTCAAACACTTTGCTACGCCATGCTTTCAAAACTGTACATCCTAGCAAGAGATACCAGGCATCAAGCTCCAGTTCACTTCCCAAGTTCTCATAGCAAGTTGGTAACAGTTGTAACAGATCATGACTAGGGCCTTGCAGAATTTGCTAAGGCACAGTAATTAGCTGAAGGCCTGAAGCTCATTCGCTGAAGCATTACAATTTTTACAGGGCCACAGGGTGCAATAATGTTTTTACAGCTATTATTATTTACTGTGCTTATGTCTAAGTTTAAAACAACCTAATATCTATTAAATACTGGTTAGTGTAGCTCTGCTTTTATGGATGCAATAGGCCTTTGCTCTGGCTGCAGTATAAACTGTCCATGTGTTAGGAGAAGCTTTCTAAATACCAGACAGTGAAATTAAAAAACAGTATCCAGTGGGGTAGGACATATAAAGAGGAGATATAAGAGCAACATAAAATTGTTTACTTATAAACCAGAATTTAACAATTATGTAAGGAAGGACTACATGATGTGTTTGCTTAGAGTGATGAAGGATTACACAGCTCAGTGCAGGAACTTACTTCCCACTCCATGGTCCAACAGCGGATTCTGTCTTGGCTTCTAAAATCTCACTGACATCACTTAGCTTGGTCTTCAGTCCAAGCCAGATTTAACCTTTTGTAAAGCTCACTCCTGAAGAAAGAGGACACAAGGACAAAGAATTTGAAGTTGATTCACCATTCTATCGAAAGTCAATTTTGAAATCAACAGATAAGTTACGTGTTGTCTAGTTAAGGGCAGGCATGAACTGCAATAATCTCATGCAAAACCTGTATTACAGGTGACTAATTAAAAGACTGTTTTCAGTGAAATTACAATAGCTAGAGGCATATGCATGCCATCCTTTTTCTAACTCCACTTTTTCTCTCCATGCATTCATTAGCTTTGAAAGACAGCTCTTAAAATGAGAGATGGCCACTTACATATGAAAATACATTCACTTGAACTGAAACAGAATTAATTGATAAGGGGCCAATGCAGGAAACTAAATTTGCAGCTTCTTCCTTGAAAATAACAATCAAATCCTGTGGGTACTAGCAATTGACTTCTTATTAATTTTGTCTAATAGCTGTTATCATAAATCTATGAATACATAGGATATAATTTTCTAGACGATAACAGTCTACATGTAGTAGTATGCCAAAATTGCTATTTCAGGGTGAGTGTGAGAAAAGTTATGCATATTTTCAAGTACTAAATAGAAATGTATTTGTGATAGCTGTCTCTCATGTATTTAGCATACTCTATTACTATTTCTTTGTTCTCTAATAGCTGATCATCTTGCTCTTCTACCAGCAAAAAAAAAAGCTTTTAAATTAGGACATGCTATCTTTTCTTTGTTTATAACTGAAGTGTAAAAAGGCAAGAAAGCTTAAGGAGTCAAAAGATAGTTTTATAAACACATTTTGCTGCTTCTACTAAAAGGATAAATTAGTATCTCATTCTTCAGTGTGAGACAATGGGAGTGCTACATGCCACTACTGCTCTGAACATGAGAATTGAATTCTGCTGTTTCCTCTGCTTTCAAGTTCTCAGACATAATAATACTAGTATATTATCTTACCTTTTTGAGGTGTTTTTCATTCAAAAGTTCCTGAGACATTTAAACTTTGAATCATCTTGTTATTTCCCTGCAGTGAATCAGTGAGTTTTCAGAGAAATTTTCATACTACATTTTGCCTCTGCTCCTCCTTCCCCCTCTCTCCCCTCAGTCTTCCCTACAAGTTGTCATGCCAGGTCTGCCTCATTGGTATAGAGATTTAAAGGCAGGCAACATTGCCTCCTGTGTTTCACACACTGGGTAATATAAAAAGAGGGCTTCTCTTTCCAGTTCCCAAAGAGAAGATAATCTTCTCCCTACCCCTCCTTTGTAATGTGGTGTTCTGATGCTATGAGGAATTTAGGAGCAAATGGAAGCAGCACAGGAAATCATATTGGCTACGCACCCAAACTGAGGCTCGCTTTGCTATCCGGCTGCCTATCCTACGATAACATGGCTATGCTCTTGCCTGTGCGCCCAGTTTCACTTGCAGAAACAGGACAGACACAGGGCTGGTATTCTGCACTTTTCTTCTCCCTATGTATAGGTACAAGACTATCAAGGTTAAAGGTGTACATGCACCTATTTGTCAAGGCTGTTTTCAAGTATTTTACATCTTATTCTACTCCAAGCTCATTCAGTGACCAATAGGACTTGTCAGTGATGAAACTCACAGCTAACACAGGAAGATTACATCTACCTCAGGTGATGCTAAACAATTCTCATCTCTGCATGCACCAGAGCACTGCACAGCCCACACATCATGCTCCTAGATCACAAATGCACCCCAGAACTGACCTCCAGTTCATAGTTCCTAAGTATTGAAGAAGCAAAACAGTTCTCTCCCCTTTTTCCTTAAATGAAATTGTTAATGAAGGCTGTTTCTTCATTTTTCTGGGATGGTGCAGTTCAGATGGCAGGAAAGACTAGCTTGTCAATCTTCTGGTTAAATATGTGTTTAGAAGGTGTTTTAAGATACATTAGATAAAATATACTCTATCATGCAGCATTTATAACAATTTCAAAAGGTTAAACTAAGGATGAAAGAGAATTAAAGTAAATTTTTATAAAATTAATCCAGAAATTAAAATATCCCAACCACAGAGATAAAGATTCTGCAGTCCAACACATAAATTCTGTTTAGTTGTATATAGCATAATTACTATGGTATGCCCAAGATGCACAGGGTGAAGCAAGCATATTAAAGATAGATTCATAATTAGATCTGAGGTATTTGGCTAATTAACAAAATGGATAGTCAAAATCTGTATTTCATTAGTGTGGGATGCATTGATTTCCCCCCATGCATCTTCATGTCTTATATACTACACTGCAGTGAGCTATTTCCAGTGCATTGTGTTAGGACGTTGTGATGTGTCACATGCGAAGCAACATGACAAAATAATTTATGATCAGCCAGACTGGAAATGCCAGTTGGGACATTCTCTGTATTTAATGGTTCACTGTATGAGTTCATTACATTTCTCTTGGGTTTTCAAGGTAGTGTAGCTACTGATATTATTTGGACAGTCTTCCTTCTCCATCTCAGAAAATGAAAGAACAAAAGTTCCTAAATGTATATATGTACCTGGTACAGTAATATCTGCTTACACTGGATGTCTTATATGTTCTAAATCTTATAATACCATTTTATACAGCTCATTAGTCAACTAGTAGCTTGGTGCATATACAGCCTAATGAAAGGTGATCAGGCATATACAGGTAAATAGACAGTTGAAGAAGCATTCATTCTCTGTTTATGCTACAAAGTTGGAAGTGTAAAGAATAAAAATGCACCTGTACTGAAGAATGAAAAAAGCATGAATTAGTTTAAAAGACCAACATAATTCTGTTCTTATTCTCTTCTTACTGTACTCAATGTCAGCAAACTCAATGTTTTCCTGTAGTCAGCCCTGCAAATGGAAGAAAAATAAATTTTTCTTGTTATTATACCCAGGATTCTATCTATCAAATGGCCTTATATGTTTCTGTGTGTTTATGTTAACATTTATTTTCAGATACATTTATGTGATGCTGTCTTTCTCATTGCAGATTTATTTCTGCTTCTTGCTATAAGGTAGTTCTGTTTCTATTCTGTCCTATCAGTAATAACATCACTGGTCTTTATTTATAACCCATATACTCCATCTGTTTTCTATACTGGTCTTTCCAGAAACTTGCTATAATTAATGCTAGTGAAAAGGAAACCAGATCAGTTTAACTACAGTAAAAGACAAATTAGCATCTTTAACACCCATGTGTCATGCACCCTCCCCTCACCCCCTACCCCGAAACAACTCTAACATTGACAATATCTATTTTATTATTATCATTACTGGCACCAGAGTGTCATTTTATTCTTGGTTTCTGCACACATAGTTGTATGCTGCTTTGTTGTATTCACACACTAAAGAATACTCAGAATTTCTCATCTGTGGATTTTTTTCATTGTTTAATGTTTGAAAAGAATACATGGATCCGTGTACATTTTCATAAGTCCTTTTTCCCTCTGTCCTGAATGATATAACAATGATCCTAGTGGTGAAGAAAACAAACTAAGAGCTGACTGGGAAGCAAAGACTAAAACAACTGCAGGGGTTAAAACGCTTGATAGAACCTTTACTGTTTGGTTATAGCACTAATCCAAAATGAGGTGGTAAAACCACTTTATCTCCATTTCTACAAAGATCACTTGATAAATTCAGTAGAAACACAAACAGAGTCTGCATGTTTAACTCTGAACAATTAGTTATACACTATCTTTCAGCAGTCCAGAAACACTGGTATCAATCAAGATTATGGCTGTTTCCATTCATAAATACTTTATTTAAAAAGAATTTTACATTTCTGTATCCTGTGAGCAAGTATTAAATCTTGTCTTAGTAGTCTACATGTACGATGCTTCCTTCTCCAAGATTTCAGCCTTTGAAGTGTTATAGATTTGTTCATAGCCAATATATGTCTCACATTATCACAAGTTTTACAGACTTATTTTTGAATAGCAGCTTCATAGGCTTAGAAACAGTATGATTTCAGGCCCCAGTGCATAAAGTTCATCTGATATTTGGCAACTCTTAATAATCTTGCATACTGAAATGATAGTTCTGACTGAATAGCTAGGAAATGAGAGCTGGGTTCAGATATTTAAAGACAGTTAGGAGTCTAACTTCCCTTGAAACAATATTTTTTTTCTATTGCAACGTTGTTACTGAGAGCATTTATAAAGATGTTGTAATTGCTCAAAAAACAATAAAATTACTGAATATTGGATCATTTTGGACAGTGTTGCAAAGTGAGCTGAAGTCAAAGTAAGGGATAAAACCTGCTCTTGTCTTTCTAACAGACAAAACTAAAGAAGTATTGCCACCCTCCTAGAAGTCTGAAGAATGGGATTCTGATTTGTAGGACTTTTTCATTATTATTTTTAGTCTTCCACTCAGGTACTTAAGCTCAGATTGTATCTGAAATGCTTGCAAATCTGCAGCTGAATTCCAGCATTAACTTGTAGGAGGTATATGTAACACTGATGTTAGTTATTAAAATGACATCTGCAGAGAAAACATGCAAAAGCAGCTGTCATTTGATTTGGGCCATTCTAGATGACTAAAACCCATCAGACTGAAGAACTAATAAAAAACCAGCTGATTCACTTACAATATTAGTTGCTAAAATGTGTCTGGGGATTTGGATTTGCAGGCAGAATATCCCTTCAAGACTCAAGAGAAAAGATGCCATGGAGGCCAATTAAGGTAGGAATAGCCGTTAATCCCTTTCACATCGTGTAGAGTAACAAGTACATATAAATACACGGTACAAAAGCACTTTGATTTCACTAAGCTGCTTTTTAAAATAGTTCTTAGACATCCATAGTAATAACATCGTAGCACTTCACATTTTCTCAGTGCTATACAAACAGCTAATTAAATCTCAGAGTAGCTTATTGTTCTCCAAATCTTACAGGCAGGAAAACTGAGGCACAGACCTGGGAGGTATCCAAGGCCAAACACCGTGCCAATAATCAAGTTGGGATTACAGTTAGTTCTGGAATGGCTACAATCAACTCCCCAGCTTGTATTATCCTGTAAAAAACAACATTACAATTCACAAGAACTGTTTAGAGTACAAATTTTCAAGATTATGTTGCATTTTATCTGAAAGCTAGTTATTGACCCTGATGAGCTCACTGTAGGTGCTAAATATCCAGGCTCTGATCCAAGGCAGCACTTAAGCACCTATACTAAACAAACAAAGAATAGTTTTAAAGTATTTTAATTCAGTCTCAAATAAGCCTGAGATTCTTTTTCATGTAATCATCAGTCCATCAGGATCTGTAGCCTTGATTGTCATCTTTTACCATGAGAACCTCTTTTGCAGTTATGGTCACTAATCTCTACTGACCAACACCAAGACAGTGAGCAAAGCCAAAAAAATTCCTATTAATTATCCCATCCTATTTTTCATGGGCTAGATATTCTGGCACTACCATGCAGGCAGGCCATGATAAAAAGCATTTTATATCATCATAGTCTCTCTGGAGAAGGGTCAGAACTGAGACCTTAGTCATATCAGCATGATGCTTGCCCCCTATGTCTTATAATTTCCTGCCTATATTTCTCTTTGATGTATCTAAGCAACTGCATAGAAAAATTAAACCTTTATATGTCAAAGAAGTGCTAATTCAAGGAAAACATATAACATGTTATACAGTATGTGATCATCTCCAGATCCTGCATAATCCAACCATTAAAATTGCTAACTTCAGAAATTCAAAATGTGGACTTAATCCGTCACAAATCAGGAGGGCTGTATGTTACCTACTTACAGGTATCTAATATTTTAACCTCTAATTTTGAGCTGATTACTTTGGACCTCATTTGTGGGAAAAAGAAGGTACATAGAGATTATTCACCTCCCCTATTTTTCAATGAGATTAATCACTCCATTGACAATAGGACTGTTTAAACAGCCTAAATTTTGACAACCTTTTAAAATCCTGAATTAGTCCAGATGGATCCACCTCAGGTGAGCTTGAAAACAAGGAAACACAAATACATTTGAGAATTATTTTTCTTTGTCTTCTGACTCTTAAATCTCTTGAATAAAGATGCTTAAGTGAATCACTATTTTGACAAAGGCAAACTCTGGTGCACTCAAATGATGTCAGGACTTATGACTGTGAGAAATTAGCAAGATTTCAGCAAAAATAAAATAAAAATCAGAAGTGCTAACCTTATTTGTTCCTATATTTATTTTTAAATCCTTTTAAGTCATAATTTACGAAGTGAACTCTTTTTCAGTCTGAAAGGGTCAAATTCTGAATATTTCCAAAAAAATTCAAATACAAAGAGTGAAAACTTCACATGAATTAACTACCTTATTTCCAATGAATTCTTTAGGTAGATAAACTAAGCCTGACTGAAAAGAGCACATTGATTTTTTTTTTTTAAATAAATGTATGTTTTTCTCTAGATACTTTTCATTGAAGCATCTACCTTTCTTAAATTAAGTGAAAGTTAGCAGATAATTTCTCTTACACTATCACTGTCTCCCCAGATTCTTTTTCTGTACTTTTTCCAGTCTTTGTCAAAACCCACAAAATTTCCCACTTACCTTTTTAATGCTAGGAAGTATTTTCCTTTTCCTCTAAGTTTAGGAAGGTGTAAAAATATGGCTGGGGTTCTGAGGCACAAATGTAATACAAATCATACATGTTAACAATTAATTTTTAAAATAAAGGATAGCAGACCTACAAATACAAAGTATTATTACTATTCTTAAGGACTGATGGCATGGTTGGCACCTAGCTGTAGTAGAAAAAGCTTAGAGTAATAGTGTAATTTTAAACTGCCTTTTCTTGAAGCAACATGTACAATTTGTATGTACGAGAAATATGTAATTAAGTGTCTAAAAGATTATGCAAATTTGTTTAAACAATCAGAAACATGTTCCTTGACTTTCATAACGCTGCTGCTTGCATCTTTTGAAAGATTTTTTTCTTTCTTAATGAAACCGTAGTGCTGAACTGAAGAAGTCTCTCTTTGCATAGTACGTGTTTTAATTAATTTATGAATTGATTTATATTGCTAAATCAGCAGGTAAAACATGAAATGGAATTTTCCTAGTTACTTCAGTTTAGATTCAAGTCTCTATGGTATATACCTACTCTACTTCATTTAAAAAAAAAATATCTATATATATAGTATAACACAACACTTCTTCCTACACATGGAGTCCAAGTTAAATCCAAGAGATATGAAATAAGTATTTTGTGATACAGAGAAGTAACAGAATATCATATTTGTGTTTATTTTGCATGTTTGCTTAAAAATGCAGCTGCCTCAGAATTTGCTATAATCAAGGGCTGCCAACTCCATGGGCACTATTTGTCTTCTACAGCTATAGAATTCCTGTAAGTCTCTTGCAACACAGCTTTATAATTGTTAATAGCTATGGGTTCCTTGGGTTTTTTTCATTTTCAAACAAAAAGTTCTTGTTACAAGGTTTTTTTGTCTTTCCCAGTGGCAGTTTAATGGAGAATGAATACTAAATCTCTTTTGAAAACATTGGGCCCCAGATAACAATTACATGAAGACAAGCAAATAAAATGTGCAGTCAGCAGCAAGAATAAAAGATCCAAAGTACACATCTCTGACTTGTATATACCAATCAGCCCAGAATAAACCAAGTATTCTTTTTAATCTCACTGTATATGATATATTTAATTTTAGATACTGGGATTCTGTTTATGGTAGGCTGTTGATAACACATATTGTAATGACCAGTGTTTTCTTGCTAGTTCACTCCCTCTCCCCTAGTTTAAACTCCAGTTTCAGATTTTTAAATTGGTTTCTCTTATTTTCAAAAAGCCAGGGGTACATTTATACAAATTCTAATTTGACCAGAAGTTTTACTGAAAATCAAATATCCTGGTTTTTTCCTTCTCCATAATGCTATTTCAAATAGATATGCTAATTCCTTCAATCCATTCAGTATTCTTGGCATTGAACTGAAGTTTATTGAAAATGTAGTGTTAAAGCAAATGCACTATATTGGATCAACTTTCATAACAAACAGAGAAACACTATTTCAGTATGTTAAGCTTAACCAGTGAAAATATATGCACAGAATTTTTAAACGCTATTAAATAATGAGCTACAGTAGAACTACCTCTACTGCTGTAGAACGATTTCATCATTGTCCTAGAAAATAGAAATACCATTTTAATATCTAACTTCTTCCCTCAATTGTAAGCACTGTAACCTCACTGACTTCAATTTAGAATTTCCATAGAATTTACATTTGGATAGAGATGTATTCCTAATGGCCAGTTACGCTATTCTTACATATTAACTTCCCTCCTACTTCAGACCAACAAAGCCACTTACAGAAAAAGAGGTGTAGTTTGTACAGGGGTTTGTTTTGGTTCCCAGTAAATCACTTGCACACCTGGAAAGAGCCATTCAGATCTGTAATTCATTGTTGGCTTTTGGCCTCTGTTTCTGTGAGAAATACCTGTCTTCATTTCTGCTCAAATTTCTCTTACAGAAAATCCAAACTCATTTGTATCTACACATCCTTGTATTCTAAGTGATTGAGGAGGTAGACGGAAAAGTAGGATATCTATATAATAACTACAAATACTGGTTTTCAGGAACCTTCTCCACATCTTTCTCACTTCTATAAAAAGCAAACTTACACACATTGCAGCAGAATAATGATCAAAGAGAGTAAGCTAAAAGTGGTAGCGAGTGCTCATTTGAAGGACTAAGCTTATTCCCATAGACTTGACTTCTTCTTTGAGAGCATATCTATGGCCACAGCTTTTTCTATGTCCTGTCAGAACATGCATATAATTTTATCATTGTAATCAGTTCTGTCAAGCGTAACTTTTACTCTTTTTACTTCCCAACTACTAGGATTTCAGTGTCTCTGCCACTAGGTATTATTTAGAAACTCTGCCTCTTCTTTGCTGAGCCATCAATTTCTATTGTACTTTCATAAATAGTATAGAAGTTGTAGTTGAAGCTTTACTTGTTATTAAGTCTACTGTGCAGAGGGTTTATTACTTTTTTAATCTCAGGATGTAAAGTTACTATTGATTTGTCTAGAAATAGTCCTTCTGGCAGATTTTGGGGGATTTTTAAAAAAGGAAAGATTGCCAGGGAAACTCAACTAACTAAAGTTTCTGACTTTTAAAGCCTTCTCTCCTTTGAATGAGGAGGCAATGACTGCAAAGATCCTAGATGGAAATTTCCTTGCTACTCTAAAGTTTTCTTCAGATTATTGTTAAATACTGAAGAGAAGGAAGGGGAGAAGGAATGAAGGAAAGAATGACTTATTCTTTATGTGAAAAGTCTCATGTAGGGTAAGGTAGTGTCTCCTACAGAAATTTTGATGGTGTCCTTTTATTTACCTCAAAGTCTAATCTAGCACATCTAATCTAAAACATTTTCAGGCAACTAACAAATGTTTTCAGGCAGATCACAGAGGTCAACAAAGCTATTTGCAATCCTGGAGAATTCTTTCTTCAGTTGGAAATTGCCTGGGGGTGATATGGGTAAGTATTCTTTCCAGGAAAAAATATTATACTGAGCTAAAAAACTCACTATCCCCATTCTCATAGCAATCTGACAGTGAGGACATTTCCCTTTCCTAACCTCAAGTCTTGCAGTTTGCCAGACTCTGACCTATGAGTAACAGCTACCACCAAAGCATTTAGAAAAAATATTTTCTGTCACATCCTAGATGTGCCGCAGTTGTCTCATAGAATTATAGAATCATTATGGTTGGAAAGGACCTCCAGGATCGTCAAGTCCTACCTTCATGCTAACATCTCTCTAGCCACTAGACCATAGCCTCAAGTGCTACATCTATTCATTTTTTAAACACCTCCAGGGATGGTGACTCCACCACCTCCCTGGGCAGTCTGTTCCAGTGCCCAACCACTGTCTCAGTAAAGAATTTCTTCCTAATATCTAATCTAAACCTCCCCTGACACAGCTTGAGGCCGTTTCCTTTCATTCTATCATTAGTAATTTGTGAGAAGAGACCAAAACCGGCCTCACTACAACCTCCTTTTAGGTAGTTGTAGAGAGCAATGAGCTTCCCTCAGCCTCCTTTTCTCCAGACTAAACAATCCCAGTTCCCTCAGGTTCTCATCTCAGCTTTTTCAGAAGGAAGAGCTTGCAGGGGTTCAAGAAGCGGTAGAGAATCAAAACAGAACCAGGACATATCCATCTAGTTGTGTTTTAAGGGAAGTATTGCTGGATTTGGGTGGCTGAAATGCCAAGGCATGAGATCTGATCGGTATTGTTATTTCAGTGTAAATCTGCACATCCTATGAATCTGTGTGTCTTAGTCCTGGCATTAAGAGAGTTGAACACAAGGGACCAAAAATTTCACACAAGGAAAAAGTAAACAATCATGTTTAAATTATTGTTTGCAGATCCAGAGAATCAGACTGAAGAACTTCTTTAAAGCAAATTTTATATCTTAAAAAATAATAATTTTTTAAATGATACTGAGTTCACCATTACTCTAAGTATGTGAGTTGTTTTAATACGTCTCTTTCAAATTGATGTGCAAAGATTAAAAAAAGATAAAGTTGCTGGAATACTTCTGTCTATTAAATCATAGAATCATAGAATCATTCAAGTTAGAAAAGACCTCTAGGATCATGTAGTCCAACCTTCATCCAACATCTCCCTAACCCCTAGACCGTCTCTTGAAGTGCCACATCTACCTGTTTTTTAAACACCCCAGGGAAGATCGGAAGAGC
>JAVSBS010002607.1:0-41199 GCA_033124195.1 Coracias cyanogaster | reverse complement strand
TTTCTCTGGCAACCATCATAGCAATTTTTGGGGAAAAAAAAAACAAGTGTATTCAATTAGCCTCTTGCTATGCAAAAGTTCTTTCAACCATTTTGTCTTGCAGGAATTTCCATCTTCCACCTCCGTCCCCGTTTTCTTCTATGTAATCAGAGAGATTCTCTACACTTATAACCCCATTCAGCAGTATTTCACCTTAGGCTGACAGTTTTCAAATAAAATTCTCAAGGCAAAGACTGACACCAGAACCAAACGACACACGGTTATCACAGTGCTGTTCACAGCTTTCCAAAATACACAATTACCTGTGCTGTGGAACAGGCCACAGAGGTTCATTTTGACGTTCACTGCAGCTGCCAGGACACAATGTCTGTGGGTCTGCATCAGCTCATGCACAAGGCCAGGGCTTCCAAGTCCTTGTTTGGGAAGAGGGTTGGAACTAGATGATCTTTAAGGTCCCTTCCAAGCCAAACCATTCTATGATTCTATGATCCTTCCAACTGGGTTTCCCAGTAATCTGACACATCCCTGATGCAATTAGAGCACCGATGACCTAAAAGTATCTGGTATATCCAAAGACAGCCTGCAAACCAGTCAAAGCTGTTAGTCCTCTTGCTCTGACTGTGTTACAAGACGTCTGAGAATCCCCGGCCAGCGCCCCAGATCCTGCGCTTCCTCTCAGACACGCAGCCACAAAGACACTGCCTGGTGTTAGAAGTGTCCCTGGCAGAGCTCAGGAACTGCAATGCTTAGCGCTCATGTCCTACGCTTCACCTGTCCACGCCTGTCACTCAGACTTTGCTCTTGGAAAGAAAAAATGAAGCAACAACTTTACCAATCCAAGTTTCCTATGCAAGATTAAATTCAGGTTTTTTAGTTTGGTTGGGTTTATTTCTAAAGCTAAGCTTTAAGCAGTCTAGCACTTCCACCTCCCCCGTCCCCCTTGAGCATTTAGAGCACACACAAACAAAAGCAAGATCTTTTTGCATCTGACTCCCATTCTCTTCATCTTCCGGCAAAGAGGCTTTGGCTCTGCAGCCCTGCACTGGGTATTTTTCTGTATTGGCTATGATGGCCAGCAACTCTTTCAATCCCAGGAGCACTCCAGCGATCCAGGGAACTGACACAAAGGCAGGCACAGTCTTCGCTCATTGCCAGCTGTCTATTAAGCCTTATCCCACAGCGCTACTCTGACAGGGCGTCCACAAGATGTCCATACAGAGTCCCTCAAGACTCCATATGTGCCAGTGACAAAGTTATTATGATCCATACTAAGCACGTAAGGTGACGCATATGCCAACTGACATTTTGACAACCCTGCTTCTTCTTACGGATCTAGATGATTTTTGTCATTTTAAGCAGGCTGCAATGATGAAGCAAATCATGGAGGTGGTTTTGAATTAAGGAGGAGGAATACAGAGGAGAGCTAAAACTGAGATTTGGCAAAACATGATCTGAAAAGAGAAGCTGAAGGAACTGGTGTTGTCCAGATTCAAGAAAAGAACGCTAAGGCAAGATATATAGAAAATGCAACTATTGAAGAGGAAAGAATAAACTCTACTGCATGTAGAACAAGAAGTAAAAAAATTAAGTAGGACGGGGGAAATTTTAGTCAGGTGTTAGGAAAATAAAACAAACTCACAGTATGGATAGTGAAGCACTGGAAAAAACTCGTTAGAGAGGCTGCAGTATCTTCAAGACGAGCGATGAGCGATGGATGGGCGATGCAGCCTGTCTGCTTGGCCAGCTTCCCCACTCTCTCCCAGCTCAGCTTTTCTGTTATCCACAATTCTGTTATGAAAGAAGAGACAGATGACAGAACGTAAATAAAAAGGTCATTAGAGCACCTGCCACCAAAACTATGAGGGGTTGTAATGTATAGATGCAAACATGCTGCAGAACTGTTGTAATACTGTTAACTTTTCTGTGTTATGATTTGACTGGAAATGACAGTTTGGTATTATATGCATGAGTACAGTTCTCTACTCCTCCTCCGGGAACATGTTATGAGTTGGATTATTATCTTTGCCTTCTGGTTAAGCTGTGTAGTGAGTTAATGTTGGTAACTGAGAAATTAAACTACCAGTAGAAGAAAAATAAAAATCTAAATACGATTTCAGTGTCTAATCCACTCTTTATCTCATCTCTCAGCCTTCCTGACAGTTAGTATTCTGCCCCCCTGGTGTACTTTAGACAGTCAAGGATCTGCTTTGTTCTGGCCTTATTGTTCACTGATAAGCTAATGAGGTCGTAACAGGCTTGCTATAAAGATAAAACAAACGGGGTGAAGAAGAAGAATGCTCACAAGCTGCAAGATGCTTTTCTGTGGTATTCCACGTCTACCAATGCAAACAGCTGCCCTTGTCCACGAGGCACCTGAGCAGACTATATATCCAAGTCACATCTCCTTCTCTGGATCTTTGAAGCTTAAATACCTTTTTGGAATTTTATCCCACATGTTTAATTTTATTCCTATCCAAATACATCTATTTAAGCCTATCTTATGATTTAATTCCACTGAGTTAGGTTTCCCTGACCTCCACAATGATGATCTAAGGAATCGCAGGGCTCGTCTATTCTGGTGCTCATTCAAGGTTAACACCTTGGAGGACGTTCAGCCTCAGACCGCAAGTGTTGCAGTAATGTGTTCTAGTACCGTGTGCTAATTCAACTCAAGAGACTTCCACAAACGCAAGACCAAACTAACTGATTATTCCCTGTGCTCACTCTGAGCACTAAAAAAGAGAAAACGCATTGAATTTTATGCATATTTTCCTCATCCCTACACTTAACTTTCAGTCATGCTAATCTTAATTATTTCCTTCTGAGGCCAGAATAAAACATTGTTCACTACTGCTCAGCGGCACAAAAGGATGACGGGTATAGAAACATCCCAAATCTGTGCTCTTTGAGTGCCAGTGACACTGCTAGCGAGAATTTCTCCAAAGAGCTGTGGCTGCATCCGTCTATCCCAGGGGCCCAAGTGCTTACACCCCGTGCCTTTCTAGAGTGACAGGAAGGGCCCTGAGGGCTGTCTGACTTGGAAGTACTTATATAGATTTAGTCTCTGGAGACTATGAGATGATTTTTTAGTGCAAGAACTAAGAACATAGTTTTAGGGAGATCTGGACAATATTTGGGGACAATATAGACATACTTATGTGGAACTCATGAGTCCAAAGCCTATCATTCCAATGAGTCCTTACCAGAAAAACAGGGATTCAGTCAAGTACTAGAGGAAAAATCGGGTGAGGGAGAGAAGGACAGAGGGAGGAAACCTCTCAATTTCTTGTCAGCTTCCAGGCAGTGGGACCAGCTGATCGCTGTAGGTCCCTTCTAACTGACACAGTCTAGTCTAGTCTATTCGAGCACGGGCACTCAAATGACAGTGAATTATTTCAAGCAGATCTTTGCTGTGGAAAGCTGATGTTTTACTTCAAGCTTTTTTAAAGCCCAGATATCCTCACCACTTTCCAACAAAGAAAATCCAGAAAGAACTTTAACCCATGGCAGAGTGGCAGAGTCTGAGCTTGAGGCAAAACAGATCCAGATTTCTTGCTGCTTTTTAATGAAAAAGATTTTCCCTCATTCATTCCCTGAAGTCGCTTACAGAGTCTCATATAGTTCTGTCTCTTCTGTTAAAATCAGAGTAGTCCTGAAAAATTCTAACTTCCTACCAGTGCAGACTTCTGGAAATAAGTAACCTCAATCAGAATTATGTTTCCTACAAAACTACAAAATAACAAGTCTTGCTATTACCTTAGGGATAATTTCAGATGGTTGTGGCAGAAGTACAGTAAGGAAAGAAAAGAGCAAGCATGTCTAGTTCAAAAAAAAATAATTAATAAAATAGAGGGACTCAAGGTTGGATTGTGAAGAAGAAAACTGATGGGAAAAAGCAGAGAGACACCACCCGAGCTCTGGTGGGTGTTGGCACAGGGAGCCTCTTGGCCCTGCTTCTCAGCTAAAATCCAGCCCTTTTTGCTGACCTTAGAAATGAACTGAATGAGATATGAGCCATCCTATTCCAACAGGACTAGCCAAAGGCAACGATGCAGGTTCAGGTTTGGCTTTATGGAGATTTAAGGGACTCAAATAAAAGATTAAAAGAGATTGATTTTAAAATATATCTAGTGTTGTGAAAGAGCTTTGGTACCTCCATGATCTTTTTCTGCCTTCTATCAGAGAACACACACGGGGCATTTTCAATTACTTTAATTACGTGTCAGGGTTATTGATGCACTGAACCCTGCCAGACACTCCACAGCATTATCTTTAATCGCCAGCATTTTCTTATCTGTGTTCCAAGTAAAACTATTTTCAGTTATTTTATTGAATAAAAAGAGAATGAAATAGTGCTTTTAGATTAATTTTAAAAGATAAAAAGCCCAATTTTCTCACTCATCATAATAAAATAATCATCATGCTGGCATTATTTACCTTTGTAAAACTTGAAACGAAAAAATCTTTCTGGCATAACACAAGGACTAAAGTTGCTGCAGACACCTTGAATCCCAGAAATTCCACCACCAAAGGGATCAACATTAACACTTCCTCTCCTACCAATTTAGACTATCCTCGGATACGATGAAGACAAAATTTTAACTGGCTACAAGAATTTCTTTCCTCTTTCTCTCTGCAAACCATCAGAAAAAAAAAAGAAGAAAATGTCCCTGAAATGAGGCTATCAGTGCAAATCAGCATAGGTCCACTGTAGTCCTATTTTGGTGATTGAAATTCATACATGTGATTAGCAGAGGGTGAAATGCTGCTCTCGGAAAGATTTCCGGGTGCTGCTGTAACGGCATCCGAAGTGTATGTCCCTAACAGCACTTGGACACTGTGAAGTTAGACGGCAACAAAATGACTTCATCTGCAAGGAGCCGCAGAGACTAACCACACGTCCTGGGTTGACACGGTCCTGCCCAGCTCCCTTCCAACTGGTAGAAAGTAAGAGCTTGACAGAGCAGAACAAGCCAACTGAGGGAACCGCACATTTTGACAGAGGGATCAATACGCTCCTGTCAGCTAGCCACAGGAATCAAAATTGCATCTACTGAAATAGTAGAAGGCAGGCGGGTGATGTTTGCATTACATTCCTGTCTGGAAAACTCAGTCAGGAGATGACAATGTCCGTTCTGCAGCAGATGATTCGTAGGACTCTGTCCCATCAAGGTATATAACAGCCAAGGAAAGTAAGACAGGAAGCAGGATGGATTTTAGTAGCAGGTGATAAGACAATGTCTTGATGTCTCACTGTTGATAAGTGGCAGAATTACAGGAATTGCATATTCTACTACAGATTCAGATTTAAACCTATTATTATGGAGGACGCTGAGTGTACGACTGCCCTGTATTCACCATATCCAACAAGCTCTTGTCTTGAAAGATGTTTTACAGTTCTTATTGTACAATGCCGCAGGTACAGCCTATTTAGGACTTCACACAGAGGTCTATGTAGGATCTCTGTCAAGAACCTGAATTATTTCTCCATCCTTCTGAGTCCAGGGGCCTTCCAGGATCTGACCAGGAGGAAACAACCCCTTGAGGGAAGCAGAGTCTACCCTGAGCATACATGACTTCTCTGATTTCTGCTCTTCTCATGACTTGGAAAGCCTGCTCTCTCTAGAACTTAAATAAAAATTTACATTTTACTGAGGAAACACCAAGCAGCCAAATAATACAGCACTCTGACACACAGCTGCACAAAAATCCCCAAACAGTAAGGTCTACGCCTTCAACAGCTAGGATCCAAAATTCTACCTCATTACGTACTCCTAAAGCACTCAGCAATACTTGTGCTATGATGGCCACAAAACACAATCCTGCTCCAAAACAGGCTTTATCTTCTTATGCTCAATACTATCGTTAGAGTTATTCCATTTGCAAAGGACAAAATAAACAAAATGTGTACGGCTTCCTGCAGGGATCAGCTGAACTACGGGTCCCCTGTTCTTACCAGCCTGTCAGCATCAGTAACCCACAGATCACCACGGAACTCCCCCATCTGCCCCCTGCCAGTCACCAGGTACGATCGCTTATGTCCAGTGGTATGCTGCATTCCCAGGCATACATATGTGGTTTTTTCCCCTCTTTTCCAGGTTGTCTGTCTTGTTCCTGGTGCACGGAATACCCCCTGCCCAGCTAGAGGGGAGAAGTTGGAGAAACATCACCATCCCGGTGACTGGAAAGCCATTCTACACCCAGAGACACGCTGCACCCAGCTAGCCACAGGGGTCTGACAGGAGGATTCCTGTCTGAGATGGAACTCACTCTCCCTTCAGTTATATTCTCCCACCTGCAGCTGTGCTATAAACAAACAGAAACAAAACAAAAGCACCATAACAACCCTCAAAACACCAAACCCCCAAACAAGCCACACCTCAAGTTTCTGCAGCACAGCTTTGCGCGGACTAGGAGTTCAGCGGAATTAATGGAAATGGTATTTCAATGCTGCATTGTTTCTCAGTTACTGAGTAAGACAAGAGAGGGAAGGAAGAAGAAAGCAAATAAACAGATCAGGGACCAAATGTTGCTGTTGAGCCCCTCAGTGCCCTGGATGTGAACGATCTCTCGCTTTCACATCACAGCACCTCGGCTTCACACACACAAAAAGAACAAGAATGAACTACCAAGGCTGGTGAGTGCTACAGACAGTATCAGCGGGAATTCTCTCATCAGCATTTCTTTTTATTAACTAATGACTTTTTAAGCACAGCCAGTGAGGACTTTACCACCACCTTGAAGTCACCGTAGTTCCCCAGCTCGCTAGTGATTTTACAGGGTTTTATAGGTAGCTCACGTATCCTTAAACAGAGTAAACTTTTGAGCGCAGAATCTTGGCTGAAGCTCGGCTTTCTGCTGGCAATATTAACTTGCACACCTCTGAATAACAGCAGGAATACGAGCATTTGACACCCACAATTAAAGAAAAAGGTTATTACCAACCTTGGTCACCAGCTTGGTACAGACAGGCCAGTGTGCAAGGTGGCCAGCAGAAGCCAATATATTCTAGCTGAACTCAGAGACTGGTATGCAGGCTTCCCCCTCCTGCCTCCATTTCAGCTACTGGGAAAGCCACGGCCTGCGCTTTCCCAGAGGCACCTCTGTTGTCTGAAAACAGAAGAGTGATTTTTATACAAGAAAGGAATATAGTTCAAGACAAGAAAGCAGAGAGCTTGAACTTTGCACAGCTGTACAGGACTGGAATTGCAGTTTCCTAGGTGTTTTTCCTAGAACAGCTGTGAAATCATCATTGTCCAAACTCACTCCTTATGGAGTATATGAGAGGAAATGAAGAAAAAAAGCTGTCAAGAAGAGGCACCATGGAGGGGAACACACTTCAACCCAGTAACTCTCCCAAACCCGCTGTTCAGCCAGCTCACTGCCACTCGCCAGCTAACTCTTTGCTCTTGCTGGAGCTGAGCAGAGCACAAGGAAAGAATATCTCCCACAACGCTCATCAACGTTTTCCCCTCAACAGCAAATTATTATAATTTCCAGTTCTCCCAGCAGCAGCATCCTCATTTCATTTATAGAGCAGTAATTCCCACCCACACATAATGAAGTGCCAAAATATAGAAGGACTGTGTGTGGCAGCTGCAAACGAGGTTGAACAGGCAGAAAAAAGGAGCCAGTGCCATGGACAGAAACTCAAGTCCAGTGTGGTTTAGCACACGTCCGCAAGAAAAAACAGTGCTAGACATCTAGATGCTCTACAGGCTGCATTTTTATTTTGGAATGTCATAACCAGACTGCATTTGCCAAGATGTCTTGCAGACAGGTTAAATATTAGAAAAAAGAGCGGAGCAAGTGTGCTGTACAGAAGGGAATTTAAGTCTAACTTGGCAGGAACACAGTTCCCTATCACCTTGTTTGCGTGAAAACTAAACATCACAATGAAAAAAAAAAGATCTAGTTGCTTGTATTTGTTTCAGTGTTCTTTCCTCACAAAGCCACCTACGCCAGCGTTATTTATAGTTTTATATAGTTTTATAGTTTTTTTATATAGTTTTATAGTTTTTTTTAAAAGACTTGTGTTTTCAGAAGCTTTTGGTCATCATTTCCCCAGGTATCAAACATCACGATGGTAATCTGAAATCTCCCGGGAGCTATCAACACTTCACTACAGCTGCAGTTTGCATTTCAGACTGTTTGAGCTGGCAAGGTACGGGCTTCTTGATCACATCCATTTTCTAATTAATGACAAATGATACGCAACTGTAAGAGGAGAGGAAAAAGAAAGAAAATAAAAACCAAACATCAAACCCCAAAAACCCCTTGAACTATAGAACACGTACATTCACTTGGGAGCTGAGGAAGTGCATTAGCAAAGAAAGCAACAACACAAACCAGGTAATGGAGAATTAGCAAGGGAAACAATTCTGTCAATAAATAAGTCGTGAACAGCTGATTGACACCACAGTAAAGATTCACCAGAGAGATGCAACATGAGAAACCTGCCTCCAAAGCAAATAAACATCAGCACTGTGTGATACGAAGTGTGCGTAAAATCATTCACGAGAGACTACTAATCACACACACAAAAACGCAAGCTAGTTTGCAAAATCAAGTTTTGCACATATTTAGCTTATTTCTAACCAAGAGTAATGCTGAGTACTGATTTCAAAATAGTCATACGCTTCAGGCTTTCCATTCTGCAGGGGAAAACAATTACTGAGCACGAATGTCCCTCCACTCCGTCTGTGGTTACAGTATGTTAGAGCCACACAGGAAGAACACTCAGAATTACCATCTCCAGCCGGAACTTGGAAATCATCCGTGTGAAAGACCAGCCAGGGCAAAGGCTGCTCTGCCTCAGCATCCCATTCCTGAGACTGGCTAAGAGCAGAGGAAGACTTTCCCAGCCAAAGTGTTCCAGAGTTTGGCTCAAGTGAGACCAGATTTTTTTCCACAACAGGAAACAAAACCCGTAAAGCCATAGGAAGGGAACAATTCTTATTAACTGTCCATATTCTTTCATGTTTGCAGACGGATGATACTAAGCTAAGAAAGAATGGAAAATAAAGACCTTGTTCTCAGGTCATATCAAGGAGATATGCTTAGTCCTGCAGCAAACAAAAAATTAGTTCTGGGCTTTAACTCCTCCTCCTGATTTTCTGGAGGACATCATTTCCCTCCCTTCTCTTTCTACCAGGAGGCCCAGGGTGGAAGCCGAGGCAGGTCTGGCTCAAGACACCAACAAGGCAGATGCTGGCCTGGAAGGGGTGTCTGGCGGAAGCAGCAAAGATGTCTCCATCCTGCTATCTCTTTGGCCTACACAAGAGTCCTAAAAACCAGAGCTGCGAGGACTGCTAGGATCAGGCCCCGACAGCCCCCTCCAGCAGCAGCAAACACATCATGGCCTTCCCCTTCACACCTCAGCACTGGAAACACGGCGGTACTGGCAGCGCTAGAGTTTTGCTGCACCCCAACACAAGACAGCGAGGGCCAAGGAGGGAAGAAGGAAAGGCAGCTGTGCTGGCCATCAACCTGCCATCTTCGGATCCCCTTCACCTTCCCAGTGGTTGTACTCAGCAGTTCACACACTGGCCTCTCACAATGCAGCCGATTTCCTCTCCCCTTTCCTACTGAAGCCACAATGCTCTCCCTGTCTCTCACACCTCAGTTGCCCACAGCGTTTCTAGCCAGTTCTCCACCACTAGTCGCTGTGGATTTGTATTTGCTGCCTTCTGTGCATGGAAACAACCAAGGAGCAGAGATGCATTTTGAGATTGCTCAACTCAAAATCAGCAGTTGCTGACGACGAAGGACTTACTGATAGGCTCTTGCCTCACTATTTTTAGATGTTGCTGAAAGACGTTGAATCTCAGCTGGGATATCTGAGGATCAGGCTGGACTCAGTCACACAAGACCTATAGAGCTAATAAAGATCTCAGACTCATTTTTAGAGGTCAGTTTGATGAATATGGGTAGGAAGCAACACAACTTTTTATGAAAAAGGTTCATGGTACCACAGTTGGATCTTGAAAAACCTTGTTGAGATTCTGAAATAATCCCCAAAAAAATTTTTTTTAAAGTTCCTTAAGTCTTTATGAAAAAGCTGAGAAGCAGACAACAATTTAGCAGCTAAGCCACAGAACAAATAAAAGCAAAAGAAACCAAAGCACATCAACAACGGTTGTGAATTAATATCAAATGTGAGTGACAGTGTGATTACGAAGCATCATGTGAAGAACCTTGTGTTCGAGAACTTTAAAGCTGCATCCCTGTCTGTCCTCCCCGCACTAGGGTACAGTTTGCCCCCTCTGCATTAGCACCCGAAGGGGTGGCACTGTCACTGCTGTGGTTTACAGTAGTAGTAATCCAGGAATCTTCAAGAGAAAAAAAATGAATTTACCTTCTTCTAACAGCAAGAGGAACAACATATCCATTTTAAAAGTCCAGACCTCCAATTTTGGTGTAGGTATTTTTTGATAAAGGATTAAAGGCATTTTTCCTCTTTCCACATCATCCTCAGGCAGTTCTCTTTGTCTCACTGTTTGAACAAGCACTAGTAATAATTACAAGTAGCTCTGGAATTACAACTAGTCCCTTTATGGGCAGACACTTAATAGAACGGTAGGACAATATTTCTGGGTAACTTTTTTTCTTTTCAAATATTTGATGATACTTACAAGACACTTTCTTAAACACTCACCTCCAGATATCAGTATTTGAATTTCAACTACCGGGTACCTAATTCTAGGTTGTTAAGTTACAAAACGAAGTTTTTAACGCTGCTCTTCCTTATGATGATGCATGTTCCTGGTTTATTGGTTGGTGCAAGGCTCTTCTACCAGCTACCATCAGTAGATATCCAGCCTGCTTGGTTATTTCATTTTGCTTCATCATCAGCTTGGCTTTTAAATCATTTGGTAACCTAGGTGCATTTGATGCAGCTGCACTTACGGCCTTTATCATGTACTGCATATTCTCCCGTGGTCTTATGTCCTTTTTATTTCTTCTGGTTTTATTAGGTGTCTATTGCAACTGAATATTTTGCCCTGAGGAGTTTCAATTATTTATGAACATCGAATATTTGCTGGGTTTCACAGTATACGGTTTCCATTCACCATCTAAATGACTTTGTACATGAACAGAATAATCCGTGCTTAATTTTCTGAGTGCTTTTGTAGATCTGTTTAGAGTTCCCAGTTCACCTCATTTCCTTCCTCAATCATCTACTTTAATTGAGTTTTATGTCTTTTATGAAAGAAATTGGACTAAGTAAGGTGGCTTGAATTATAGCCTCCTCCTAAGTCCTTGCTTTACTAAATCAAGCTCTCCCATTAAGAAAAAAAAAAAAAAGAAAATCTTAGATTAAAAAAATAGGGCTACTCTCTAGGGACTTCTAACATATTTGTATTCTCTCATCTGATGAACCAATGGCTTGTAAGTTCCTCAGCTATATTGTGGACAGAATGTGCTTATCAAAACCATGGAGCTATTTCAAAGCTAGATTTCACACTGCTTCTTGCACTGACACACAGCTCTTCACATCAATGCTGAGAATTATTTTAGCATGACCATTCCCGAGAGTGGCCACTCATAAATTTAATAAAAGAGTTCATAATACTTTGTGATCCACTGATCTTTCTCTTGAAATGCTGCCCAAATTTCACTAATATAAATGATGATATGCAATTACAGCCTCTGTCTCAAAGTAGGTAAGTAAAATGGTTCCAAGAACCAATATCTATTTTAGACTATTTTACATTAAAACAAGGAACGCAACTTTTTCCTTTGCCTGAGCAACGCAATTTGCATGTGGTTATGAAGCAGAAAATAAAGAAAGGTGGTATTACCCAAATTAAAAGTAGTCAAATTCCATTTATATTCACTTATTAGCCTCGCTACCAACATCAGTATTAATTCCATAGTTTAAACCATACCTTCTCCAGTGGCAGGCAGCCCTTGTGTCCCAGCCTCCTGGGCTGCCCCCCAGGAAGTCTTTCTCTTCCCTGTTTTCAGTAATTCTAAAACAATTAACACTTGTGCAACAGGATCATCATCGTTAGAGCCCAACCAGCTGAGGAGGAAACTGCTGACCACTCACTGCTGCCCTGCCAATACACAGCCAGCCAGAAATACCCAGGTACAGGGTATAAAAGCCGACAGACTTCCGCATACAAATCCAAGCAACTGCTATTCGTACATTGAACCTGCCGGGTGACAAGCCCATGCCCACAACCCAGGAATGTCTGAAGGAACAAAGAGTTTTCTATTATCCAGACAAATAAGCATCCAGAGAAACATCCATTAGGCTAATAAACTCTACTGAATCTCTGTCCATCTTGCACTGGGACTTTTTTGTGATGATATAATTGGGAGCATTGTTGAGATTCTACTACATATCACCTGGAAATTGTTTTGGACGGTTTGTTCTCTTTCAGCACATGACCTGAGTGAGGTGAGAGGCCAGAGCAGAGATGAGATCCAAAAGGACCGAAAAGCAATTTACACCCTACTTCCTTTCCCTTCAACAGCATTGTCATAAAGGCTCAACTCTTTTTGAAACCTAGGTACCTAACACCAAACGTAACTGCCAGCTTTTACCCAAGTAAAAACAATTATTAAATACTTGCACACGTAAACCAGAACCTCTGTTTCCCAATGCCCAAAACAGCAATGTCTGCTGACTCCGGGTTTTCTTCTATTAATGACCACAGCCACTGCAAACTGTATGGACAGTCTCATACCCAAATCCTCTTTTACTCTGCAGAAGCTTGACATCTGAATTTCATTTCCTGTACTATTCTGTAGGAAACATGAAAAATAATTACAGGTATTGCTGCTACGCGCACGAGCAGTCACGATCAGATAGACTGAAATGCATAGTTCGTCTGGGTAAGCACGGGGACAGAAAGACCTAGTGCATGTGAAATGGGAACAGGGATGCCTAAAAAAACAGTTACCTCAGCTCGCGTTTGGTTTGAGATAAACTTAGTAGGTAATTTAAGTATTTACTGTATTTAATAGGTAATACTTCTTTTTGTTCTCATGGTTATATGAAACAGTACTGGCTTCTGAAAAAGATAACTATGTGTAACCCCTATCAAGCACAGGAGACTGGCACCTGATTTGCCCTTCCATATGAGCATTCCCGAAGACATGAGAGCAGTGTTGGGGAAAACATCACAATTACCTCCTGAACACACCAAGAGTCAGTACTGTCAAGACGGAGAGGCACAGAGACAAATCTGAGTGGAAGCAACACGCTCTGAAGCAGAGGAGGGTCCTTGCTGTGCAGCAGGCCCAACTACATCTGTCCTGCATAGGGACCAAACGCCTGAGCGGGAAGGGTAGGTAAGCATCTATCAAGTCAGTAGCTGGGCATTACTGTCTTTTCTCGTGTAACTCCTTTAGAGCGTCTGTTCTTCCTTTCATGCTCTTATCTTTGTCTTCATAAACATTTGTACATTCTGCACTTTGTACATAAATTTGGGGTTTTTTAATCACAACTGGGCTTGAATACAGGTGGGGTTGCAGATCCCAGACCTACAGCAAAGCACTGGAAATTGCAAATGTGACGACTGTTTCTCGCAGAACTACGGGCCTGGCCCTTCCTGAGGCACAGGTCACACCAAGCACTAGGAAGTCTGAGAGAAGCTCACCACCTCTGTCGCCCAACAAGAGCTGCGGAAGCTCTCTAGCAGGCACCAAGTCAGCAGGTGCAACGCTCATGCTGCCAAATGGTCTTCTTAACAAAGGGCTTCACTTACCTAATGCGTTCCCTAAATAGAACCTAATCACAAAAGAAAACACTTCAGGGCGAAGGAGTTTGTACTAAAAGAGAAGTAGCCTCTCAATATGCACCAAGCGATCCAAGCTGTTGTGACCTTACATAGTCTCACGCCCTTATCACCTGTCTGCATGATTCCCTGCAGACTGAGAGACCTCATCACTTGGGCAGAACTGAACGCAGCAGAGCAAGTGAACACCTTTTGTTCTAGCAAGCCGCAAAGATAAAAATATTCACTATTAAACAGCCACAGATGGAATCCAAATAATGAAGTCTGTCTCCTATTTTGTATCATGAAGTATCTAAAAAGGCTAAGACTCAAATATACTCACAGCAAAAAGAAATATTTGTTATTTTTTTCCTGTATTGATGACAGAAAAACAAACTCGACCTTTATTTAACTACTTGCAACAATTGGCACATTGATTATAACAAATAGCTATGTTTTGGAAAAAATCCTAAATTTATCACTTTGATCCTCAAGCTGCTAACGCTTAGGGTGTACTCAACTAATAAGTGCTTGCAAAACTGACAGACGTGTTGTTTATATAAATCTCATTAAATTGCCTCTGCTCTCCAGATGGATGGCTTAAGTCACTGCACTGTGTGCAGAATCTGCTACCTTATGGATTAACTGAGAATCCCTCAAAGGCAAACTAATACTGCTGAAATAACGAGCAGAACCCTGGCGGGAGACCTCACCACGGTGTCCACGCTAGTTTATGGCAATGGTTGGGAACTCTTTGTCGTGACGTACAGGGTAAGTGGTCTGCAAGCCAATTTTCAAAGCGGCAGACTAATAGTTTATACATATAATTAATCTTTACTAAAAATTCATTACACTAAGTAAGCTTTACTTTATCCAAATAGCAGCATCGTTTGATAAAAGGAGGGGAGTGAAAGGAGTGGAAGGAAATTTAATCAAACCGCTTCTGCTGCTTTTTCTTTAATTCAAGCAGAAAAAAAAAAAATCAAGTAATGATGAGGTTGCGTTTCTGAAAGAAGTGAGGCATGAAACATCCCACTGTTACACAAACTGCTCGTTCTCCTGTTATTTGCCCAGCGAGCTAGATACAGAGAACACTCTGCAGAGAGGAAACGGTTGAGAGAACTGCCAGCTAATGCCTACATTCGGTTCTGCGAGCTGGGAACGGCACTTCAACAAACGCCATCTCCCACTTCCCAGAACCCGGAAACAGTTTGGGGCCAAGGGCCCATGGAGAGAAGATTAGTAAGAGACACTAAATTTTAGCCGATATTCTATTTTCTCTCAGCATTTGTCAAATATGTGTGGCTGCATTATTCGTCACCAACAAACAACCAGTTGTAGTCTACTGTCACATAAGCTTCAGTTTAGCGTGCAATTAGACTGACATTGCAACTGTGATCCTTTGCTCTGGCACCGCAGGCGTTGATGAAAAGAACTCTTGAATAGCTGTGGAGGTTCCGCTGCCTGTGCCCTAAATGCCCTCTTCTGCTGGCTATCCTTGTACAACAGGTGCACAAACAGGAATTGAGAAGGGATAAATTGTGTAATTCTTTTTCACGTGTGTCTGGTTGACAAAAGAAAAAACCATATGCTGAATAACTGTAACCCCTCAAGTGTCTCCAGGATATTTGGCTTCCTTAGGTTTCTGTCAAGCCTGCTAGAAATACTACATTAAATTAACTCCTCAGGCTGGAATAAAATTCCCATCTCGTACGTAGCACAAAGTTGTTTAACCATCTGGGTTCTATGACCAGAAACCGAAACATTTGAAGGTTACAGAAATGATATTATTATGCATGAAGAACGTGTGGCACATAAAGAAGAGCAGTAGACTTTCCTGTCCTGAGACATGACCAGTTAAATCACCACAACATCAAAAGCAGCTATTTGCCCCAAGTAATAGGCTTCTTCTGTAAAATCTTCACGCATCCGTGACTTTGCCATTCCTACACCTCCTCCACTCCTGAAAACTCAGCAGCTGACCTGATGATCCATCAGGACAGCTGAAGAATGGATTATTGTTTGTATATAAAAACGCAATCATGGCCTGAAATATTCAGTGCACACCAAAGTGATTTTAAAATATTTTATTTGGTCAGCAGCAAGCATCTTCTTGGGATATAACTGGTGCCTGCAGCTTTTTGTAATCTTATAAGTACAGCGTTGCTTTTGCTCAGAAATGAAATGTTGCAGTGGTAGACTAAAGGATTTGTCATTCTCCAGTGTTTCATTTTTATGAACCTCAGAAAAGGTTCCCAGCAGTCGAGCTTCTTATCAACCAGCTGCAGAAATCTACAGCTTCATTTTAAAACTCACGGTTGTCCTGTGCCTCCAAGTTTCTCGCAACAATCCAAGATTACTGCTCATTATAATAAGGGCCAGCGTTCAACTGGCCAAGAATAGCAACCTAAGTACATGGGGTTTTTTCAATAATTACCTACAAAGCAAAGGACAGGTTCTTTGGAGAGCTGGAGATAACAGGGTTTGGTGAGGAAGAGTGGGGTGAGAATGTTAAAGTGTTTGAGGATGCCACGTGTGCAGCTTTTTAGGTAAAAAGACACGTGACTAAAGAAGGCGTATTAACTACTGCAACAGGCAAAAACAGAATGGGAAAGAGATTAAACGCTCACCAAGGCGGATAAAGACTTGCCACAATGCCACTGACAGTACAGACTTTTAGCATAATTCTCTCTGAATGCCATTTAAGAGGGGAAAAGTGAAAAAAGCAAGCATCATGGGGGAAAAAACCCCTCGTGAACAGTTATATTTGCCAATGGAACAGATGCTGTTATCCAGTGACATCTGTCCAGTCCCCCTACCTACCACAGGACTGCTGCCATACTGGGTTAATGAGACTTCCAGAACTTTCTGCAGTTTTGCAAGTCATTATCCCCAAAGGAAAATATATTTAATAACTCAAACGTTAACTTCCCCACAATGTTTAAAAGGAAATCTCAGGCTGCAAGGGCCACATCTGAAAGCTGTTACTGAACGGAATTGTTGTGGCACTCGACTGCCAGCCTTCAATACATGAAACAATTCTGATTTGGCAGATTTTCCCCAGTTTAGCAGAGATTATTTTCAAAAAAACCCAGCTCTCTCAGTCTACCATAAAAATTGCAGGTCAGGGTCATTTTTCTCCAGATTTTACCAGTCTCAGGTGCCTGGGTTTTGAATTACAGACTGTCCAACTCCCTATTATGCCGGCAGCCCTGCAACAATGCAGAGAGCTCAGCGTCCATGAAATCCAGGTATGGGCCATTTGACACGTATTATACAGAAAGAGATAGCTCCCCTGAAGTAAGTGTCTGTATAAAAACTTGTTACTACTTCTCATCTTGCAATTACCCTTCAGTATCTCCTCTCTTCCCCTCTCTCACCACATCACAAGATTAAATACAAGTTTCAGACGACAGCTGACAACTTTTCTGAGGTTTTTGTCATCTCTCTTGCATTGTTCAATAATTTTTCACCCAGTTCAGTAATTACTTTTCCACTTGCCAGTAGGATGCATGACATTACTTACTCCTAAAGACTCCAGTCTTCTTACTGCATGGAATTAGCCATCACAATACTGAATGCCTTTCTTTTTTCAGCAAAAACAAAACACTCTTCTGCTTAATTAAGTCCATTAGGGCTTTGATTTATATAAAAATAATTAACAGTAGAAGCTGATGCTGAAAAAAATCCCTACTCCATTCCAAGTCAAGGTGCATGGATCATGCCCAAATTTTGCCCATTTCTGTTAGATGCTCACAGATCTCACAGAAAATCACAAATTTTACTTTCAGTTTTATACCCTGTGGTTTTCACTTGTGCAGTTTTAGATTTCTAAATTTAACAATATTCTGAGCCATTAATGTGCTACGCAAGTGTTCAAAATGAACAGGACTGACAGAAAGTACAAGCGCTGCTAGCAGTTGTTTACTGTTGCCCTTTTTTAAGGGCCCTCATGAGAATTAATTCTTTCCTGATCCCCTACAATCAGCTCAGCCTGGTCTGGATGCAGCTAAATGCAAGAGAAATATCAGAGGAGCTACAAATCCAGGACGTCGCAGCTCAGCACTAAAAACCAACCCCCTTCCTTCAATGAAGGCAACAGTAACCACTCCAGAAAATCCTTCCCTCCCTCCCGGTTTTCATCTGTTCTCCCATCTCCAGGCCGTTCTAAGCAGGTGGTATGAAGAACCCTCTCCTTTATAGTGTTTTTCAGATTGGAAACCAGTCAGGAAACCCAGCAGTCCCAGTTCCACTGATCTAGACAGCCTGCCAAATACAGACTTGAAACACCAGGATTGCGACCGGTCACTTCGTGTTATTGTTAAGTAATAATGATATATAAGTCACTTCTACCATTTTTTTCTCCTTCAGTTTCTACTTTCAAAAACAGCACATTTCTTGTTTTGTAAATTTAAGGTACTGAAAAGAAACCATTATAAAAATGTAGAAATGCGTTGTGTAAGAGACAGCTTTAATACACAACTGAGAGTTGCCTGGAAAATGACAGTACGCATAAGAGACTCATAGAGACTTAAAATACCCTCACTCCTCTTGAAATACACTTACTTGTGTCAAAATTACATATTAGTCAAGGTCAGGGAACGCCTCGTCTAATTCAATTCTAACTGCAGTAAGTGCAAGCACGTAACAGAAGAATTATCTGCTCTCTTGAGACTTGTGACCTGCAGAAAATGTTGAACATTATGCACACTAGAGAACAAACATTTGGGGTCTAAAACAGAAATAAAAGAAGGAAATTTAATTAAGACAGAGTAAGAATCTGCACATCAAGGAAGATGAAAGAGCTGAGGTACAGCTGTGGCTTTACGCAGAAAACTTCCCCGAAAAGGAGTTTAAGCTGAGGAAACAGTTTCTTGAGAGAGGAAAGTATAATGCCATGGCTGTAGGTTTCTTTCTCCGGGAAATGAAAAGTCCCTCAAAACCCAGGAACGAGACAATATCTTAAAAGCGATATTAGAATAGGTGTAACTTTTGCAGGATGTAACTTCAGACCTCTCGGGATGATACAAATCCTACCTGGAATTTGCCTCATTCTTATGACATCTGGCAAGATGTTGCCACTTTCTTACAAGAAAAAAACCAGTGATTTCTTCATAAGGCTGGAAGAGCAGAAATCAATAGTTTAGGAGCATCCGATAGAAGAAACCCAGAAAAAAAGGGGTTTTTATACTCAGGAATTAGAATGAAGATGGTGGAAGATCAAAGTCCTCTGCAGGGTGGATGCAATCTCTGTGTAAGATTTGTACCTTCTCAGGATCACTTAATCCCCAGAGATACACAGCGTGTATGTGAGGAAAACGAAACGAGCACATAATTCCCTCTTTTCTCTCCTTGTCTTTCAGAAAGACACTCATTTTCCTTCAGTACAAATTAGATCCTTTCTACACAAAAAGGGATTATAACACATACTACCTATTATTTACTTTTCAGCTTGAGAATAGCATGAGAATGTCATTAAAAATGCAGAAAATATTTCACTCTCATTCAAATTAAGACAATTACTTCTCTTGCAAAAGAGACTTATAAATATTTTCTAAAGAAGGAGTGAATTTCTGTCACGTTTCCATATGTGATATATCTTAAAAGTTAAAATTTTTGCGCTTTGTTCTGCAATGGCATCAAATACTCACAGGCCATTAGCTGTCAAAAATGAAGACCGTACAAAAATAGAAACAGATTATTTTCTTCAACAAATGGGAGCGAGGCCATCCTAACCCTTTCAGATCTAGAAAGACTTCTGGAATTTCTAGTTCTAAATATAGAGAAGGCCTTAAATAGCGTTTTTCTGCTGGAAGGGCTGGGCGTCTCTGCGTTCCTTTTGGCAAAAGAGGGACTTCTTTGCCAGGACTCCCCAGCCCGGAGGCAGCAGTGCAGCTTAGGCTGTGTCACTACTTGTGTTATCTGAAGATCCTGGCACGGTCTTCAGTAAAGCTAACAATGAAGAACTAGCATTTTGATGTTTTAAAAAAATGAGAGGAGAAGAAAGAGTACATAAAACAACTTCAACAGGTTGTAATACTTCCTATCAAGCTGCAAAATGCCATGCACCTCTTCACACTTCACCCTTAAATCATCTCATTTAAAGCCCATGTTCAATTTCTTTCCAAATTTATTTCCTCACAGCTTTCATTTGTCTTGAACATAGCTGATTATGCATCACATAGCAGAAATAAAAAGCTTCTTTACATGGTAATGTAAGCTTGAGTCTTCAAGTCTTGCCTGACCTGAAAAAATCTTGCGAATAACGTCTCTTTTGTTCGGAAATGTTAACACAGACTTGGAATGTGTGTGTGTGTGTGTTTTCACACATCACTGAAAGATCCAGTTATCTAGAGAGAGTGTATCTATAACCTCATTAACCCAATCCAGCGAAGGCAGAGCCTAGCATTCCCTCCCTCTTCATCTCCAGCAATAGTGAGAAAGCTCCCAGCACAAAATCTGAAGACATGTTTTTACGTTGAGAACTCTGACATTGTTGTGGCATATTTCAGCAATATTTAAGACTTTCTTTGTAAAATGCAAATTACTAGCCTGCTCTGACTAACTACATTCTTCAAAGTTTTCTTACATGGATAGAAAATAACTCTTCTCTTTATTTCCTTTAACATAGAAACTCCAGCACTGCGGTAAATAGAAAAGGTCACAAGGCTGACCTGTACGGTTTTATCCCTCCAAGTCCATTGCTCTTCCTACATTTCATTTACTCTTTGAGGTATGAACACAACAGTTCCCAACTTCGAGGCCAAAAAGCCACTGCCAGCTCCAAAACTTTCCTTCAGAACATGGGGGTGACCAGCTGGGACCAGCACGCTCCTACATGCTGCCCTGCACGACAAATCTCCAGACCATCTGCCATGGCCTCAGGAGCAGATAAATGCCTGGAAAACGGCCAGAACTCATTTTCTGCTGAGCCACCCCTAGAACCCCGTTGAGTGCAGCATGTGTAGCAACTGTGTTTATGATTTTATACCAGCCAGGCAGTCTAAGCAGCAAGGTGTCAGATAAAGGCAACACAAAACATTTCTCTCCCCGTTTTCTGTCCCACAAGCCCTCCCAAGGGCCATGGGATACCAGCTGCTCCATGCCAGAAAGGGATTGTCCTGAGCAGGCTCTCAGGGCACGTGACATCTTCCCAGCACTGTCACCTGCCCAGACAATTCCATTCGGACGCTCTGAGGACTGCCAGATACACCTGAAGGCACGTTAACCTCCTAGTCACAAGAGGAACCATTACGCAGCACCTTAAAATCACACTGCTGCTAATCAAGGGCCTAAGTGTTAAAATTCTGTTCCTTTGGGTACTGAGCAGAAAGGAACGTCTAGCCTGCTAACTGCGTCAAACTCCATAATATTGATTCTGCCTTGTTTTCACTTCCTTGTATTTCATCATCTACCCTGTCAACTCCAGTTTTCATTCATTTAAAAGACCTAGCATGATATTTTAACGACTACGAAGCTGCTTGCTGCCTCTTGCAAGACAGGAAGGCTGCAGGCTGCCATACCTGAACCTTGCAGGCATTCGGGAGCGGGCGAGCTCCAAAAGCCACGGAGCAGAGCCTCCTTTGAAGGTTTTGAACAGTGCCAATTACCATCAAAGCTGGACGCAAGTTTTGTGCAGCTGTAGAATGCTGGGAGAAAACAAGATTATGAGTGGAGCTATAAAGAGAGCACCAAAAGTTAATGGCTTTGTACAGTCTGTGGGATAGAAAGGTCTTAGCTTGCCTCAGGAATGTAACATGGGACTTAAGAGCCAGGCATTTGTCACCTTGATATACGCATGGTCTCCAGAGCTGTCTACCCAACAAACCCATATCCATTCAAATATATTCTAAATAGAAAGAGACACAACAGTACATTATTCGCAAGGCTGCTGTGTGTCAGACAGATTTACAAGTGAAATGTAATCCAGGCCCAGGCATAGCTGTGACTCCCCATTAGCAATCAGAACAACGGAGATCTGTGGCGGTTTAGTCCCTGCTGGGGCCTGAGCGCCACGAGCTGCTGCTCCCCCAGGCTCAGGCGGGAAGGGAAACAGGGAGAGCAGCAACCCCGGGGTTGAGATGAGGAGACTTTAATATGATAACGCACACGAAACAATCAAAACAACAACAACAGTGAGAAAACAAGGTACAGAACAAGGGATACCGAGCGAACAGACGGGTGCCCAAAGGCGCACCCTCACCTGCGGAACTGGGCATGAGGTCAGCACGGTATGGAACAGCCCCTCTCTCCCAGCTCCTGCTGAAAATTAACCCTGGATCATGCTCCTGGGTAATAAGAATTCGGCAATACATGGTATCATTTGTCATTCTCCTGCATGTATTGTATTATCAGAATTTCTCCTGAAGAATATAATTTGGTTTCCCATTACAGATAATTGGAATACGTTTTAGCTCAATACAATGTCCAGTAAAATGAAACACAAAAGGACATGAGGAAAAAATAAATAAATAAATCAAAGCACCTAATAAGTTTTTCTTTCCCTGCTTGTGGACATACTCTGATTCACTTTTTCTCTACTTCACCGCCTTTATATACCCAATTTGAAAACAGCTCAGGCAATGCTTACTCATGGTTTCTATTGGGTACAGTATGGCCTAGAGTGAGAGAAGCTGCAGAGAAAGCAATTCATTAATAAACTACAAAAAATTATAGGAATGACAATGTCACCACAACATACTGTGCATCTCCAAAGAAACATGTCTCCCAGAATAGAAATAAGCACAGCGCAAATGCTAAAATTATTCAAGCCATTGCAGGGAGATCTCATCTGGCTTTATTTAACACAAAGCCTCTTCCTTCCCCGCGAGCCTCTTTCCTGCAGGATCTCATTTTACTCTTCTGTCTAAAAACATGCTGCAAAGATAAAGACATACAATTCCCCACCTCCACAGACACAGGCCAAGGAACTAATCCCCTTAGCTTCACTTTGAATCCACGTACGGTTCAGTATAAGGTATCTTTATCTGATTTGTTAAATCGAACCAGTTCTGGAACATTTGCAACATCAAAGACTATCTCCCTGTTCCGACTCTTATGGAAGATCACTGAGGAGTATCAGAAACACATGGAAGTGTGTCCTCCTGTATTTCTTATTTTCAGAGCATTCCCCAAGTGCCTTAAGAGCAATTTTACTCTCCATGCACTCGTTAAATACTATTAAACACAGTAATAGCACAACCACAAAGAAACGGTAGCCAGGCTTGTCATGAATTCTGTACAAACCCTCATGATATTGATCCAATGTTATTTTGAACTAAAACACAGAAGAAACCAGCCCCAACGTACATTCTGAAGGAGCACAACAGAAATTTCACTGTCCAGAGAGCCAAAAGCATTAGGGCAGTATCTTCTGGGGTTTGTTCCGTATGACTCATGAAGCCCTCGAATTAACTTTCTTAACGGCCTGGATTGCTAAAACCCTTGTGCTTTAGAGCACAAATTATACTGTCCAAACACCGCCTCCTTCAACACACCTAGACTCCTTATCCCACAAAGAAGTTAAAGCATTATTTTTTACTGGCCACGAGGTTACTATCAATATCTAAAAATGTTGGACTGACTTACAATACACTAACACTTCTCATCCTTATCATGTTTTGCAATTGCTGCTGGCTTCCTTCAGAAGAAAAAAGGCGCTGCCATTGTGATTGAGGAGGAAATTTGGTAATGCTCTGACTGACTTGAGATAAGGTATGTAGGAGAACCATATATATTTTTTTTTCTAGAAAAATCTGAAGAGGCAATTAGCAGGCCGGTATTAAGAGGTGCTGTCCATCATCACTCTAATCAAGCTACAAATAACGTAAATTACTTTTCCGCTTCTGTAAAAACTATGGCTGCACAAGATCTCAAGTGAGCTTCTCCACAACTGTTCCTTCCAAAAACATTGATAAAGCAAGATTTTCTTGTCAACAGCACTCCTAATAACTGTCCTACGATGTAATAAAGCATGGGCAATTGCCAAAGGGGCTGTTAACACTTGCATGGGGTACCAAGGAAACGCATAATGCTGATTGCACTGGGAAGTCAAGAAATAAAAACAGGGTGCCAAAGAATCACTACTTCTCTTTTTTTTATTATTAATGTATTTGTAAACTTGCTTTTTATTATCTCTTGCCACAGCGGCCAGACTGATTTCTAGCTGAGCTTTTGCCTCTCTCATGTTCCTCCTACATGACCTAAGTAAAGCCCTGTATCCTTCTCCCAGAGGTGGCAGACTCTCCTCTTTCTCCTAAGTCCCAGCAAAAGCTCCCTGTACAGCCAGGCCGGGCTTTTTTTCCCCACCAGTTCATCTTGCGGCACATGGGGACAGTCTGCTCCTGTGCCTTTAAGACTTCCTTGTTGAACAAGGTCCAGCCTTCCTGGGCCCCTTTGTCTTTTAGGACCACCTCCCAAGGAACTTCCTCAACCAGTGTCCTAAAGAGGCCAAAGTCTGCCCTTCGGAAATCCATGGAATTAGTTTTGCTGCCCCTCCTCCTTACTTTGCCTAGAATTGAAAACTTATCATTTCATGGTCGCTAAGCCCAAAACATCCTCCAGCCACCACATCTCCCACTAGCCCTTCTCTGTTAGTGAAGAGCAGGTCCAGGAAGGCACCATCCCTGGTGGGCTCACTTACCAGCTGAGTCAGGAAGTTGTCTTCTACACACTCCAGGAACTTCCTGGACTGTTTCCTCTCTGCCCTGTTGTATTTCCAGCAGACATCTGGTAAGCTGAAGTCCCCCATGAAAACAAGGGCTGCCAATTTTGAGGCTTCAGCCAACTGTCTGTAGAAATCTTCATCGACCTCTTCATTCTGATTGCGTGGTCTATAAGAGACTCCCAACAGGATATCCACCTCATTGGCCTGCCTTCTCATCCTTATCCATAAATATTCAACTGTTTCATCCCAGCTGTTGACTTCTACACAATCAAAACACTCTCTAACATAGAGCGCCACTCCATCACCTTTCCCACCTTGCCTCTTCCATTTGAAGAGCTTATAGCCACCCACGGCAGCACTCCAGTCATGAGTCATCCCAGCACGTTTCCATGATGGCGACTAGGTCACAGCGGTCGTGTTGCACGATGGCTTCCAGCTCCTCCTGTTTGCTGCCCATGCTGTGTGCATTAGTGTAGATACACTTGAGCCAGGCTCTCGAATTCCCTTCCAACAGTGGTCTGCCACCCTTAGGCTCAACTCTAGTGGGCCTGGTTTTATGCCCTTCCCCCTCTAAACCAAGTTTAAAGCCCTTTCAGTGAGCCCATCCAGCTCATACAGGAGGATCCTTTTCCCTCTCTGGGACAGATGAACTCCATCTGTCACCAGCAGATCCTGCTCAGCCCCTGTGATCAGAGAATCCAAAATTCTGTGGCACCAGCCTCTAAGCCACATGTTAATCAAATGGGTTTTCCTCCTTCCCTCAGTGGGCTTCCCCGCTACTGAAGGGATTGAGGAGAGCACTACATGTGCACCTGAGCCGTGGGGAGATCTCCCCAGTGCCCTCAGGTCCTTTCTAATTGCTTTTAAACGTCTCACTGCAGCTTGGTCATTGCCAGCGTGAATAACCAGCAGTGGATAATAGTTCGATGGCCGTACCACCAGCCCGCAGAGTTTATGACTCGTGTCCCTAACCCAGGCCCCAGGGACACAGGAGACTTCCCTGGGGTGCGGGTCTGGCCAGTATACGGGGCCCTCCGTTCCCCTCGGAGTGTTATCTGTAGGGATGAAGGTTACATAAACAGAACTCAAAGCTAAATCAGATAAAAATGAGTGTCCTCAAATAATAAAGTGGGTATGTGCGTAAACATATATGGATTCATTTTCATTTTTAGGAAAAAAAGGGGTAAATCTTGGGTGAGCAAATACAAATAACGTACTGTGATTTGTAAATAAATATCAACACCTCAGATTCCGAAAATATTCAATGGTGTCTGTATATATATGTACTTATAAAAATGGATAAAATTCTCACGTTTTCTTCTATGTTAAATTCCGATAGAAAATTCATGTTTCATTTCAAGACGTGGTGTTTTCAGAAGCTTATGGTTTTTGTTTTGGTTCTATGGAAATACACTGCAAAAGTCAGGCCATGAGGCAGCATTAACCCAGTACAGAACTAGCAAATGTGTTCTGTGCTGTGGCTGCTTTGACAGTCTTTGTGAGCTACACGTAGTGTTCACTCTTATTTTATAAACCCTTTTATAACTTCTGGAGGGCAATGGCATTGAATTACATCCCCATGAAGAAGGTATCCCTGGTGGCAACCACTGATAAATATTTCTGTTGCCCACTATAAGCATACTAAACAAAATCCATTAAATATTCCAGGGCTGCTATTTATTTGCGAACAAGCAGAGAGATCATTTTAAAATAACAGTAACTTACCATTTCCTCTTCTAAAAAATATTGTGAAAAGTGAAAGAGAAAAAGTGAAGGTCACATTTTGTATTACAGCTAAACAGCAAAGAATTAGTTATTTTAATACAAATGGAAGGGATTTAAAAACAAGTATTATAAACAGTACAAAATACTGTCTTCTAACAGCTGCCAAAACTATTTCTGTATGTTCCTAGCAAATCTTTTGACTTTCATAAACAAAGAAGGTTCCCAATGACTTTGGAAGAGTGGTTAATATCAGGCACAGTAGAAAAACTTCTTTTCTTCTCTCTCAAAAAGAACAAAATTTTCCGGGACAGAGGCCACTGTTCTACCACTGAATACTTCATAACAACGCACCTGTCTATCAGAAAAACATCATCACAAGCCTCGGCTGGTTTTCAGTTCACATGCAGCACTCTATTATGCAAACCACAAAGGAATGATGTGAGGACCATCTCTAACTACACAAAATCATTTGATTCACATAGAGGAAAATGTCAGGTTTTGCACAAGCTGTAGAGGTCGTATTGCAAGAACGCACTTGTTTTGTCTCGGAGTGTGACAGAGAAGGTAGTTTCAGCTTAAGCAACTCGGCTTGAACTTTGCTGCCCCTCAGTCAGCTCAATTCCATGCAGAACTATTCGTGCTCAAAAAGAATTGTTTCATATTCTCCGGAAAGCTATTTTCAGGATGTATTGTTTCACTATTCAACCACACTGATGATATGTAGGCAGTTTAGTGGAAAAAATGTGAAACTGAGGCTGGAGGGAAGGTGGAAGAGGGAGTCAGGATTTAAATCTGCCATGATTCTTCACACCCATACTCACAGCATACAGAAGTGATCACACGTTCTCTTAGTCACATGAAATACTGTTGCCTCTGCTCTTGCTTACCACACTCTCAAAGACCTTCTACTACAACTGTTCATGTCGGCTCTCGAGCCTGGCTTTTGCCCAAGTGATATAGAATAAAGAAATCCGTCCATCAGACCTGTTTATGCATCCTCAGAGGTCGGGCTTGGCCTGCCAGAAACCCCGGCGGGCTGAGTGGAGGTGGCTGAGCAGCTGGGACCAGCGGTGTCCTCCTCACCGCTGCGGTCACGCTGTCCCCCAGGAGCTCAGTCTTTTGCTGGCGCTGCCTCCAAACCAGCGCTTGGGAGAAGGATGCAATAAGGATCAATCGTGTCATCACTCATATAAGCAGGACAATGCCAATGTCACATTCATATGGACACAGGGTTTCTCTCTCTTTTCAGAAGCCAAGATGCTGTGCCAAGGTGTTCAGAAACTTAAGCCTGTTAATTGGGATAAGTAAGGGTATTTTTGCTCGCTGGCTCAGGATTGACATTAATGCAGTTATGATACCCTCTGTCATTGCAGGGGACTCGGCTTATCCTGAGTGACTCTTCCTTCTGAAGCCTTTTGCCAGGTACTTTGAGAAGGGATTAGTTTAGTTTTCCCCATAAGCAGTTTCAAAATATTATTGGAACGTGTTCCTGGAAGACTAAAGGATGAGTAGTTGGTGACTTCTCCTCAGATCCCTGCCTTCTGGAAGTCCAGCTCAAGGTGCTGTTTTCATTTGCAACATACATGTCAAAGACAGGGCATTATTTTTGCCTTTCATGGTCCCTAGAAACAAGAATTAACTAGTCTAAACCAGTGCGATATTTGCAGTAATCTATAACTTTTCCGAATCAGGTGAAGTCTCTTCAGCCTCCAGTAAAATCACAAAACCCTATCTGGGTTCCCAAGATAGCAGAATAATACTGCAGAGATTAGATAAAGGTGTTGATTCTCCTCTATACAGAAATAGAAGACTTGTTAGTTCCATTTATAAAAATATATAATACTCGTTAGCTTTTAGGTAGTCATAGTACAATTCAATTACTACAAGTGAAGTAATGTAAATAAATAAATAAATAAATATAAATATTACTAAATATGTTTTCTCTGAAAGGAAGCAGCAATGAGAAGAGGAACTGAATATTTTCCAATCCTCAGCTTGTATTACAACCTATAGTCACAGTGTGCTCCGACATTCCATCCCAAGTGGTAGTACAGCATGTGTCTGCAGCTCGCTCTGGGACAGAGCAGGCCCTGGAGCTGAGAAGAGTGCCCAAGCTGTTGTTCAGGAACTGTGTCAAACTGAAATACTTAAGCAGACAAAATGGTTGGCATAAACCATTCAAATTAGAAGTTAAAAAAGATTCTACTGTGCTGTTAGCACTGTCATTGCAGATAGTTGTGATATTTAACGATCACGAACAGCCCAGCCCTTTTATTGCCTCCCATCTTTACTGTAAAATTAAAACAACCACCAAAACCAAACCTTGCTGCTTCGCACCATTAATATCATTTGTTCACATTCCTCTCTCTCTAAGCCACCTGTGTCTAAAATGCAAGATAGAATCTTTTCCAAAAACAATCCATATCTTTTTTTTCTGTCGAAGTTCAGATATTGACTAAATCTCATCTGATTGTGACATCTCGCAAGGTAGTAACATGGGGAATACTTACACCACAAACATCATTAGAAAAACGGCAATATTCGCAGTCATCAGGTTGGTATTTGCCTGGCCAAACAGAAATCTTGCTTACAATATGCAAAGACATCCTCATCTTCCGTAATTTATTCCCAGACTGGGACACAGCAGAGGCCCCTGCTAAGACTGGGAAATGCAAGGAGTGTATAAACAGCCAACATACCTTCAGCTCACTTCCAGGGAAGCAGCACTAACATACCGAAAGATACAAGGATGGACTTTTGCTAGGAGGAACTCACCTCCTCACCGTATCAAGTACAAGGACCTGCCTGTTAGCTTGGCACGACCTTGAGGCATTGCTCTGTCTTTTCTGTTAGCGAGACCACGAGTATCAGGGAGGTCCCCGGTTCCCCCCAAACTTCCCGCAGCTATGGCCAAAGCCAGCCCAATTCCCGTACCACGGAATACCCTGCAGTGTAAGCACATTGTTGTGAATCATGCTGTGGAAAGGACAGTAGTCTAGGGTTCTAACTTCCTCCTCTTGGCCATTTGCTCCTGGAACATCCTCATTCCAAAGGAGGCAGAACCTCCCTGTTTATTTCTGACAAAACCACTGAAGATTTGCTGCTGTGTCTCTTGCTACCAGCCATGCCAAAGTAACATTTTTTAGTGAATCTTTTTGAATCTTGTACTTAAATATTCACTGACATTTGCTTTGAAACTGTAGGTATTCTTTCACCTGTCTAATTAACGCAGTGTAAAATACACAGAGGAAATTAAAACTTCTGGGACTTTTTTTTTTATTGCCAGCTGTAAACACATAAATTCAAGTTGTACCACTTTTTGGTAAATTTTTAGTATGTCATACCAGACTGTTCAATGAGTTGGATTACAAACTGATTTCCAAGAGAATAATTCTACCGCATTAAAAATCACAGATCGCATCGTGTAGCTGGTAAATAAAAAACCTGGGGGGACCTTCCTCAAGTCGTGGAGGCTCCTCAGCATCCTGTTTCACTTCCCTCTCTCAGCGCACACTCTTTTTTTCCTAGATCTAGGGCTGTTAGAGAAGTACGAGCAAACCTCCCCACGCTGCACGGATTCAGAAAAGTCTTTCCCAGGTTGGCAGCTCCTCCGAGCTGGGCCCTCCCCACTGATTCCAACACACTTCCCAGGCTGAGCTGGGCCAGTCTGGTCTGGAGTACTGGAGTCACCTGTGAAGTTCACAGAGATACCCACCGTTCTTCCCGTTCAGGGATCACACACGTCTCCTGCCTGGCTCTGCTGTGCAGCCTTAGCTTCCAGGGGTAATGCCAAACATCATGCTTTTGGAAAACTGCCTCGCACACATCTCATTTGCTAGATTTATGCGAATACAACCTCATGCATTCATTGGTTTATAAAATGAGGTTGTTGTCGAGGCGTAGTTAGGCTGTGCAAGCTTTTGTGGTGTCAGGAGCAATTGTTGGTATATTCTCAGCCTTACGTAATGACACATTTTTTATCAGAGTATTTGCTCAGCAAATCTTCCTTACTCAACAAACGGCAAAATACTGCACAAAATCAACTTTAATCACCGCAGTGGCTTCTAGGGGGACAGGAAATATAATACAAGAAAATACATCGCTCATGTTCTTCTTGCCAGCCTTTTTTCCTGTTAATGAAATAAATTTTTTAAAAGCTAGAAAAATATCTGAATAAACAACTTGCCTTTGAAAAATAAAGCTGCACGTCAGAAACAAGGATCAAACGCTTGATTTCCATACACCGAAAGAGCATTTTTTTAAGGCCTTCAGGGCACTGCACCATGAAAATCAAAAGACAGAAGATATTGATGGTAAATACAGTGATGTGCTCATGAGCTAACTCTGAACACCAGTGTACAATTCATAATCAAATATCACCCAAGCCTAGGTATTTCTTGTTATAGGATTCTCTGAATAATTATTGTGGAATTTTCTAGTAGAAAAGTACACACTCCTCAGGTTTCTTAGAGCAAAGAGACAAATAATCCACCTATCTGTGGAGTGCTTGAGTGAGATACGGGACATCGGACCTATTAAAATGTTAATTTATCAATTATGTACACAACAGAAGAAAGGACAAATAGAATTTTGATTACTGTTTTATCCACTCCAAGCAGAGCTGGCTGCAAAATCCCCTGCTATGCTTCAATTTAAAAGAAAACATTTTAGAATTTAGAATAGATTTGCTACGGTAGGCTACTGGATCTTACATTTGAATGTAAATATATCTATTTCAAAATCCGTGAACCAGCATAAAAGGTGGCTAACGCCCCAGTTTCATTAGTACTTCATTCCCAAAAGCTGTTTCAGCAATTCAGAAACCTTCTGAGGCAAGGAGTGACAAGCATTGTTATGTTTGTAAAGCTGCATTCATCAGCTGTTTACAAATGGGACATCCATAAACACACATCGCAGCAATGACTAATTCATCAACTTGTAGTCAAGCTGCGGGCCCAATGCTATGGCTTAGCGTTTAATTAAACAAGTATACAAAATCATTAATTAGCTGATCCCATCTCACTGGACAGGCTTCCTGGGACAGACCTCTTGACGCTCGCTGTCCCTGGGCCGTGAACTACTCCTGCAACCAAAACCACAAACAAGTTTATTAGCTCAAAGCTCTTTGGTTGTTGATAGCCAAGTTTCTCTGGGCAGGCATCTGTCCTACAGCCGCCTCCACACCCCAGGAGGCTGCTGCGCTAGCACAGAAATCCCTCCAATCGTGGCCGTTGGCTTTGCCCGACCTTCAGAAGGGATCTAGCCCCTCCTGGATCACTCAGTTGTCCAATTTGCTAGTCCTAAACCAAGCTGATGGTTCCACACAGACAATTAGGGCAAAATGTCATTCAAAAATGGCCTACTCAGAGCTTAACATTGAAACCCTCACAAGTGAATCGGCAATACGCAGGAATTACTGTTCACCAGCACCTGATGGTCCTAAACCCACAGACAGTGCGTGGTATACCCCCAGGTGTCAAAGGACATCAGGTCCCTTTTTTCCTTAGGCAAGGACTGACACATTTTCTGATCCTCTGATAGTCCCAAAGTAGAGCAGTATCGTTCTGCTTTCTTGTCAACATTGACAAGAGTTGACAACTCTTCAATTCCAAATGTTTAAAGAAGTTTACCTCCATTTTTTATGGTCTCTCTGCTATCCTCTGTATTTCACATGCTTTTTTACACACCATAAATTCACTCAGCGTTAACATTAATGAAACGTAGTCTTGGTTTCATAATCTTTGAAAGTCAGTCTTAGCACGATTTGCTAAAATACACCCTCTGAACGTTCACACAAAGGATACCTGCCGGTGATGAGCATCTCTCCCTTCATGTTGATGGGGACCAGCACCACTACCCCACCACCAGGAATTTGGTGTTTTGGACTTCACTGGCCACACTAGCCATACAACCCAAGAGCTGTCCTGTAACTTGGCAGTCTAAGCCCTCATTTTTGATGTAACACCTCTTGTACTTGCTATGTTGCCTCAACAGAGGACAAGCTACTGTTCAGAGGGTTACATATATCTTCCTCAAATAAGGGAAAAATACAATTTGCTCACGCTTACCGACACCATCCATCGCTTTTCATGTAACTAGTGATCTGACTAGAACATTTTGATTTACTTATTCCACTCAAGCTTTTGGCTCCGTGGTGGACAGCAAAGGAAAACCTAAGACCTCCACCACTCTCCTAGTCACGTAAGTCAGACTGTTGCAAATAATTTATAAATAAACAAATGTCAATAATAAATCAACTTTGGAACAATCATTTCATTATGTTGTACAGGCACCAAAAAAGCAAATATATTAAAAATACATGGACAAATAAGCAAATCGGTACTGACTAGCAACATGAGCATCAGACCATCATTTCTTAAACTGGACATAATACAAGGTTATTTCAAAGTCAAGAAAAACATTACCAGAAGCCTAAATAACTTGAAACTTGATTTGTGCACGACACAGAGTATTCAGTGTGACATCTCAAGCACTGAAAGGAACCCAGTTCTTTTTAGACCGGGTGGCTACTGTAAAGTCAAAAAACTATTTGATCTCTAATTTATAACATTGACTAGCCAAGTAAATTCTTCTTCCTTAACCTCATGTCTTTTAACACATTTAATGGGTTCCTGTCCTTTGAGTCTCAATGATGTAGCTTCCCTGCATGATGGAATGGAGTAGAAGCCCAAAGAACAGAATTTGGGTTTATGTCTTTAATACCCAGGGTATTCCAAAGCACTCTGGAAAATAATGAATTAGATGCCAGTGCTGCAGTGACTGTAGGTACGTATCAAAGTGATTATGTGCCCAGCAGGAGCTCTCAAACACTACATCAGTACTAACAAAGAGAACAAACCAGTACTTTGTATTTCTGGCATTTGGGCTAGGTGGCATGTAGTTAACATGTTCCGGTTTTGACAACTCTCTCAATTGCATTGTCTATAATGTAATTTCAGCCATTTTTCTCTCCCTGTTTGCACTGTCTGGTCACGAATATTCATTTACTCTTTTCTGAGTGATAGTTATCTTGGATGTCCCTCATTACTGTTCCCCAACACACAAAACACCTTGATTATTTCTCTAGTTTTCATCAGATTCCATCCATTACTTCTAACTGGATCTGCCCCTGCTGTTTTCTTCAGTGCTTCACAGGAGATGGTTTTCCATTTGCTCTCTAAATGACCTTGCCATTTAGAAGCACTTTAGAGATCTGGCGTTGGTGCTACCTGTCCCCTCAGATGTGATCATCGCGGGCTGGTGGGGCACAGAGCACGAGCCTTCAGATTTCAAGCCCATTAATCAACATTCAGCATAGTCTACTGTTCTTACACAGTGGGTCTTAATACAAAGACATTGCTACTGAGATTATCTCCTTCCTTTATGCTCTTTTTGAGTCTTGACTCCTTCTACAGGTTTGTAGGGTTTATCAGGGATTTCTGCAGAAAGTAAGCATTTTGGAGGCATCAGCCTACTGCTGCAGTTAGTCAATAGATTCAAAAGCTGGAAGAAAGGGACTAATAGTCAGATATGAAAACAGACACTTACAGAGCATCGTCACTCAAAAGCCATTTCCTTAAGAAACCAGGCTAGAACCTCCCTGTGTTTCAGCTTTCTGAATAAAAAGGGTCATTGTGTTCTTCTGTGGCCCTGTTTCATGTATCTGGCAAGGGAAACTTGTAGTTGTAATATTTAAGCTAACACCAGCATAAGCCTGAAATCTGGGGTTAACTGATGCAGCCTGGAACAGGACTGAACTCATAACTGATTTTTTAAAGTTTTAACCCTCATGGATAATCTCCCCTCCTCAGATTATTTTGAGACAATCCACCCTCATAAACCTCATTTTAGGAGTTTTCACTGACGTTATAAAGATACCTCAGTGAAGCTAATAAAGTTCCACTGCAATGAATAAGTGCGTTTTTTTCACTTGGGTTTTCTTCTGTGGTTTTGTTCTTTTTTTTAAACCACCGCCCTAGATTTTCTCTTCATCTTTGTGGTTAAGGGTTACAGGCTTCTTTCAATTCCAGAGCAAACAGATTTAACGGATGGTTTTCTCAAGCATTTACAGAGTGTAACATTGTTTACCTTGTATTCAATTTTGCGTTGTTTCCTGTAGTGTTTGAACTACTCTTATAAGGACGAATTATCTCTTTTTCCCGTTGGCATGCATTATTTATTCTAATGTCATACACACTTCATCCTATTTTCTGTTTTACCTTGGCCACAGTGATTTTATTTCCCCACTGGAAGACTGTGTCTTTGCATATGCTTCCTTCTTCATTTTGTACAAGACAAGCACAGGTTCACTAATTCTGCCCTGGCAGCTCTTCACCGCTCGCTCTCAGTTTCTTCTGCTGTGTTATATTCACACATCACCTTGAGAGCTCTGAATTTGATACTCTCCCAAGCAGCACCACAATCCCGTGGTGCTGCACTCCCCGGGCAGCAGCTGTGGGCAGGGAAAGTGCCCCATTTCACTAGGACCTGAGGTAAGGACTCCTGGGCTGTAGCTAGGCGGCTGTTGGGCAATATCGGGGTTTCAGGGAATAATCATTACGAGAACAACAGCTACCATCACACGTATCCACGTAACAAAATCAATCGCCAAAGCTAATCCTCTTTTCTCAGAGCGCCTACACACATAACAGAAGAGCTACTGAGAGCCCAGGTGAAGCACATTTTCACTACATTGTGAGACCATTCTTGTAAAATCTCCACTTTCATAAAGAAGAGTTAAACTTCATTGTTCGAGGATAAAGTAACTGATGGTCTCACATTTGCAGCATTAGGATACATTATCTAGGTCTTTTACATGTTTCCTGATTTTATTAAGTTCTATTTCCAGACTGTGATAAAGTTTGCAAGCCGGTAATTTTGGTGAGCTACAATAAGTAATGAAATGAGAAGGAAATCATGTTAAAACAACATTAAAAGTGAGTGTCATTCTTAACAGCAGAGCTTGGGAAGCTGCAAGCAGAACTCCCATTAACAGTAAATATAGCAGATTTTTAAAAATCCCTACGTGTGTGCTAGAATAGACTCAGTGAGATTTCCTTGCATTAAGGAGAATCATAAGAGTCCAAGTTATATTTTCCTCCTTACTTTCCTGGGCTTACCTGCCGTTGCTTACTGTTATGATGTTAATGCCATTAACAAAGCCCTAGTTTAAGTTTCACATGCCATGCATATAAACCCGGGTACACCAGGAAACGCAGCAGAGAGTTTATTAGCTGGTAGAAGAGTATTTAGGAACGTGCCCTGCACCAGATTATTAAGCCAAGTGCTTCACAAAGCTCACTGACAAGTCACTTCAGAAGCTGAACAGAAGTTCCTCAACTAAAGAAATCCTGAGGTGGACAGAACATTCGCTGTCTTAAACTACATTATGTTCAGACAAAAGTAAAATTAAGGTGACCTCTTGCAACAATATTCAAAATGCTTCAGGCCTCTTCAGTAGAGGCTTTTTCTTTCAAATCTTCAACTCCCGCTGACTCTAATTACTGCAGTGTTTGCAAACACTAAACTTCACTGCAATGGCCCCTCCTGCTCTCTAACAATTATTTCCCATTGGCATTGTCTTCTTTCTGTGATACCTACAGGGTCACACGTATTCTTTTCATTTGCAACACCATAGCTACAAGCTGAAACGTGGGGATGAGATTTGTACAAGTCTAAATGACACCACGGTCCTTCCAGGAGGCAATACCGAAATTTCATTAACCAGGAAAAGAGCCTGACGGTCACAAAGAGGAAACCACCACGTCTGTAGGGGGAAAAAGCGGGGGACAAAAGGGTGGGGGAGATCAAAGATACACTTTCAGGTGTAGTGGAGGGATATGGGGACTGTTCTCCTGTCTCCCAGCCAGTCACAGGTTCCTTAGCAGGGACAAAAGCAATGCAGCGTTTGCCATCCTAATTCCGATGAGAAGACCAGCGCACGGTCATTTTGGGGTTGCCAGCACCTGGCTGTTCACGAGCAGAGAAGGGAACAGCACGAGTGGCCACGTCCCTCACTGGCTATGAGGCTGGCAATCAGAGTAACCCTCACAGAGCCAGGCTTCAGCACGGGGGGTCTGCTCAGAGTCACGCAGAGAATGAGCAATTTGACCTCAAGAAGAAAAATGTTGGATATCTGAATGCTGCATTTCAATGAGCTTCCCAATTCCTTCATACTCCTCAGTGAGTCAGGTAATTTTGAAATCACTTTTTAGCAGCAGACTGAAACAATGGTTTTCCAGCATGCCCCTAGCTTTTCTTTCTTTTAATGTACAGCCAAGCTTAGTGCACATATATTAAGCTTCACTCTTCATCAAGAGCGAGCATCACCTCTGCCAGAAGCCAGAACAACTACACAAATTAAATTCCTATTGTATGTGAGTCTGCTGAGCCTTTGGCTCCATGCTCGCCTTCCCAAAAGCAGCGATTTTCACGCTAAATGACTTTCCCCAAAAAACCCCCGATCGGCAGACAATGATTTCAGATCTGACTCCTGACAAGGTTTTTTACTGACAACAAAAGATGACCAAAAAAAAGTCCCTAAGTGTCATAACAAGCCATCTGTCACTGTATGCTGTTTCAGACATTTAGTTATCGTGTAATATTCACTCTAATTTTCAGCATTTCATACTTACAGAAATATTCTGACAGTTCTTCTTCCACTTTATTCATGGGCAAACAAGGTTACTATTTTCTGAAGACAAAAACTAACTTCACTGTTTAATTTTCTCTATATTCATTGACACATGTCTTTTAGTCTAATACCTAGGGTTTGTGTAATACTTAGAGCCAAAAATCCCTGATTAGCTGGAATGGTCCTGAGGCTTCAGAATGAATTACGTGAAAACTAATTTTGTTTTATTTTCAAACTACTTTTTAAAAATTCAAAGGATGGATTCAATTAAAATGCAGTCTTTTCCAAAATTCTTGACTATTGCCAACCTACCCTCTGCATATCAACTCTTGAAAAATTAACTCTCCTTCCCTAGCACCATTTTAGGGTAAAACACTTTGTGAATTAATAAGTCAGGGTGGCAACACATACTAGGCAAATTTCTGGAAATTAATTTTGATTTTGATTATATACTGTACAAATCTAAATTCTCAGATTCCCCTGAGTGTGCTAGCTTTGTCTGTAGCCATACACCAAAACAAAGCCGTAGTTCTGGAAGCTACTGAGGTCTGCACAAACACAGCCCAAGCCTGCCTACGTTACATGGCTTATGGTTAGGAAGTCTAGGTTCTGGCTTTTGCTTCTACCTTTCTCAGTTTTTAGATCAGTAGAAATAATTTTTATGAAGAATATTGAGCAGTTCCTGAGTAAATTCCAACCCAGGAATCTAAGGATCAGGCATTCTTTGTGCTACATAAAACACTTTAATCAATATAAACATGATCCACCCCAGAACTGCATCACTACAGAGATACACAGTTGAAACTGAAAGAGCAAGGCTTATGCCATAAGCAAACTGTAGCTAAGATGACATAAAAATTACCTTTGCTTTCAGGTGAATCACACACCTTTAGTCACCCCCAAGTTCTCAGAGATTTATTTGCAGTTGTAGTAATTCTCCTCAAGAAAATGGATGTATAAACCCACAATGTTACACAGGCAGAGCCTCAGCATTGCTGTTGATTTTGAAGAGGCAGTGTGCGCCTCCCAAAAGCAGGCATCTGAAACGTGAGTAAACCTGCCCAGGATGCTTCTCCTTAGTCTGAAAACCAAAAGAAAACCAAACAAGCTCTTCTCTGTTATGTCATGAAGATGCTCACTGCTTTGATTTTCAAAGGCTTCTCGTCTTTCACTTCGTTTCTAATCCTGTAATCTGGAACTTTCATGTTCTGTGCTCACAAATTTCTTTAAAGGGTATTGGTTACAGTGCCCTTTCATCCCCAACGCAGAACAGTTGCTCAGAGACCCTGAAGGCTTTACGCTACCTGCGATGTCTGTGAACCAGAGTTTCTAGGCACAAACACAGACACAACAGCAATCTCACCCCTATTTGTTATACATGTAAAAATAAATAAAAATCTCTTTTGAAAAGTTTTTGGTGCACCAAAATGAAGAGGTTCTCTGGAGGAAACTGACCGAAGTCAACATAAACAGTATTTCTTGTTCCAGGAAAAATTACATGTGTTTTCCCTGTTTCAGCAAGTAAAGGTGAGATGAGAGAATAAAAATCTAGGTAACTTTACCCCTGAAAAGCACCATCTCTTTTTCTAAGATCAGAAGAACATTCTCAGCACTGTTCTAACTCCTCAAGATGAGAGCTGAGATTGTAAAGGAGTGACAGATGAAAGGTGGGGAGACTACAAAGGCCTCAAACCCAGGGGATTACTGTAATAATTCAAGATTACAGAGAGCTTTGCATCTAGGTCCCTCCAACCTGAGCAGCCTTTCTGAGAGGTGATCTGGAACATCCACCACAGAGAGCTCTGTATTTCTTGAGATGCCAGTGAAAAAAAACAAAACCTTCAGGGAATTATGTGCAAGGATTTAGACAGATTTCAGCTCATATGCAGGTCTGGCTGACTAAACCTGTGGTCTTTCTGAGCAGCAAAAAAGTGACTTTCTCCTCCTATCCCGAGCAAGCTAAGATACCAAAGAATTGCCCTCGCTGCAGCAGAATGAAATACAAGGCTTCAGAAATTATTGTTTGGTTCAGATTTTTAAGAAAAGACAGACCTCTCACTACCATGTATTTTGCACAGGAACCCAGGAACCACTTACTCCCACCTCACTTGGCCCTCCTGTTTCTCAATAAATCACAGAAAGCCTAATGGCGAAGCAAAAGCTGCCAAGTTTCCTTAGTTCCAACAATCAATCGACATTTGAACGTTCTTATTTCAAAAGGATGAAAAGGTAAAAGGGAAGCTGTACTATGATACAAGTACAGCCGAAACAGTAAAATATTTAGAGGCACGAGAGAAGATGGTCACACGCTACCTGAAGAAGAGGACTCTAACTTTTGGTGATTGCTTCTTCACAGCACAGAAATCAGTTCTTCTCATTTGTTAGGATTATCCAACAAACCAAACTCTACTTGTGCTACTTCTAAACAGGAAAAGGCACAAATCAGACACTTGGATATTTTATGACTGTACAATCACCTCTACCAACCCTCCCACATCACAAAGACTGTTGTTTTGTTTCTTCTCATTTTTGCAAAAAGCCAAATTCAACTTAAATTAAAGCTTTAGGTCTTTTAAAAAGACATCTAGAGTCTTGATTTAGGTACTTCCAAATCTGTGGTACCCCAATGTAACTGCTACACAAGTCAATGAGTTTCAATTTGTACCTTTTTTTTTCTGTTTTTAATGAGGCCACTTCAATTTCAAGTTATCTTGCTTTTTTACTCTTTTGTCCAGCTCAGTGAGAAACCCTTAGGCTGTTGACTAGCTTCTCCTTTTTTATTCTAATAATCTGAAATAGAAGACTTACAAAGTGAAGAAGCTAAAGGACAATAAGGCACATTTTTACAGGCTGCTCTGTAGCCCTGTTGAATTTTCCTGTCTTTTTTAAAACGTGACAAACAGAACAAGGCACGAAATAAGGCTTTTCTTCAGAGAAAATTCAGCAAAGATGAATTAAATAAAGATGTGAACACAGAAGATACTGCGTCTCATTGTGATCTCTTAAACGACGAAGGGGCTGTCAGTCACTTCCAAGTCAATCTTAACTACCCATCTTAATTCATAGCAACTTTGCTGACTGTTTCCCTTGGAAACTAACTCCATTACAATTCACACAGTGCCACCAATATCTACTATATCCACAAAATATTTATGCCTTAAAAAAAAAAGCACAACTTGTGTCACGTTTCAATGCAGCAGCGTTATCATCACCAGCATGGAAGACTGTGGCAAAAAGAGGCTCTGGGCTTCAGAGGGAGGAAGTCGAGTCATATTTGCTAAGCAGAACAAAGGGAGGCCTTCATCAGTACCCCCTGCACACAAACATACTCCGTCACCAAAGAGCAGAGAGAGGAAGAACAGCAGCAGTGCCTTAACGTACTGCCTCTCAGCACCAACATGATAAATCAAGGATGTTACAACAAGATGAGGAAATGTGGAAAAAGAGTTGGAACACCCGAGGAAAAGTTTCAAAACAGGCTTTCGGTTAAACGGATATAATACATACAGAGCAGTAAAGCAGAAAAAAAAGAGGATGTCTCTTGATATTTCATAGAAATTCCAAGTACTTTGTTTTGCCTACTCCCTGTTGGGTTAACCGTCGGAAAGGGTAATTATAGGCACCACAACACAGGTAAAGCTACTGCTTAGTAGCATACAATGTATATATCATTTGACCTTTACAGGCTGCTTCAGTAAAAGTTTTGAAATCGTTAAAAGTTTCAGTTAGGAAAAATCTTCCATTTTCAAAACAGAAGGAAAAAACAGCAAGGAAGGTAGATGGGCATGATGAAGCCAACAGAGACCACTTAGGAAGCACTTGTCGATCCTCAATCACGTATTCTCCTCTTGATCAAACTCATCTCCCCCATCCTCCCCTTCTCTGCACTTTGTTGTGTACTCATGGTATAATTTGATAGGAGTAGCTCTCACCTTTTCATGCTGCAAGAGAATTCCACACTTACGAGGTTTTAGGGGGGCCTGAGGAGGAAAAAAGGAAAAATACTGGGAAAGAAAGTTAATCTTCAGGACCCAGAAAGGCTGGAACTAGCATAAACAAGCTGACTCTGTAAGAACAGCAGGCTTGGGTTGCCTTAGAGAAAACGTTTCAAGACCTGCTCTCAAAGGGGTTCACCCTTGGTAGCTCATACAGCAACTTGCAGGTGCCCATTTTGTTGGGCCATGGCAAAGAGGATCAAACTTCAGGAAGTAACAGCTCTGTGTAAGGCTCTTTACTTAACAGATGTATTCCAATGTATTTTACCCTACGGTGAAGGGGACGAGACTCGAGGAAGTCTCAGCACTGTGTAAACTGGGTCCTGCACTTTGGTCACAACAACCCCCGGCAACGTTCCAGGCTTGGGGAGGAGTGGCTGGAGAGCTGCCTGGTGGAAAAGGACCTGGGGGTGCTGGTGGACAGCCGGCTGAACATGAGCCAGCAGTGTG